>VKOC01016621.1:0-18182 GCA_009364415.1 Spea multiplicata | reverse complement strand
CGATAATGAAGAAACCCCCCCAGGGCCATAGGAACCCCCCAAATAGAAACGCCGCAAATGCGGCCCGCGAGAACTCAAGGTGCCGCCCTCGTAAGATCGGCAGCCAGGGCAACCGATCTTACGCGCCCTGCTACTTACCTGTGGGAGGGTCTTCTGTACTGCACAGAGGAAGCGGAACCCAGCAGAGTTCACGTGACATCACATTCCGGTTCCTCTGTGCAGTACCAGAGAACGCAGAGGGAGGCCCTGCCCCCTGCTGAAGTCTGTGAGCGGCATCGAGGAGCTGCAGTGCAGGTAAGGGGGTGGGGAGGGTCTTTGAATCAGTATGCATGATTGAGGGAATGAATCTGTCAATGAATGAGTATATGAATGAATATATGTGTGTGATAGCATGAATCTGTCAATGAATGAGTATATGAATGAATATATGTGTGTGATAGCATGGATGTGCAAGTGCTGGAACCTAGGCATGATGGGACTGTGATTGCTGTTAGCAATCACACTCCTATCATGCCAAGTCAGCCAGTACATGTTGAAACCTAGCTAGCTGCCCCCCTTGTATATTGATGCTGCCAGCAATATGGGGTCTTCACATCACTTACAGCCACCCTGTACCAGCATGTACTGGCTGACTTGGCATGATAGGAGTGTGATTGCTAACAGCAATCACAGTCCCATCATGCCTGGGTTCTAGCATTTACTGGTTGGATGTGTAAGTGCTGGAACCTAGGCATGATGGGACTGTGATTGCTGTTAGCAATCACACTCTTTTCATGCCAAGTCAGCCAGTACATGCTGAAACCTATCTAGCTGCCCCCCTTGTATATTGATGCTGCCAGCAGTATGGGGTCTGCACATCAGTTACAGCCACCCTGTACCAGCATGTACTGGCTGACTTGGCATGAAAGGACCTGACGCGGTGGATGTGAGTGCGCGCCGAGCGTGAGAGGCGAGTGAGAGAGAAGGCAATGGTGCGGTATCGACCGCGATATCGCCCGGCATCAGATGATCACTGAGGGGGGTTTTCTCTCCCTCCCGGTCCCTCGAGATCCTGCATCCTCGTGTGGACGGATGGAGGAGGACGCTTCGTTTCACCCATTGGGTGACCGTTTGGGGGATTGGCGGCTGATGGTGGCTGATGCTCGGCGAACTTCGGTCTCGGTCACTGCTGGGACACGCTGTGGACATTGACATAGTCCGATGCTGCTGCGTTTGACATAAGCCACACCTCCCCCCTCGCTCCTCCATTTTAGGCAGATGACGCCATTAAAACCTGACCATGCACATGAAGTCGAGTATGCGGAAAGCATTCTGTATTCACAGAATTATCTACAAACAGAGAATTGGAAAGCCTTATTAACCAACCTCCTCCAAGTCTGCTAACTGTGAGTAATATTGCATCTCGAGATAACATGGATAACACGGATAATATATTGTTATGGACAAGATATTAAACTTGGGTAAATAAAGAGAACCCTATGTTAACGGCAATAAAAGAAAGAGGATTATAATGAAATGTGTTGTGGACCATGGAGGAAATTATTCCAGGAATATAAAGCAGTAAACAGGAAATGGAGGAGAGAAAGGGATGGGGAGTACAGTGGAGACTGAAATTCGCACCTATAAATACAAATATGAAAATAAAGCTATCAAAATAATTTTGAAAGAGGGGTGGAACAAAAAGGATGAAAAATAAACCACTTGAACAGGGTTAACTAATTGATAGATGATATATTTACTATAAAGATCATGCTATAACTCTATTTTTACGACCTAAATGTGGATCGAATTATATTGTTAGAAAAATACTATAGAATCAGTAATAAGGATATATTTACTCTGTACAACAGATACAGGTTCAAATTAGATTGAGTTATACATTCTACTGAAATCAACACCTGAAATAAGTGGAACCTAATTATCAATAAGGAAATCCTCCAAAATCAAATTAATTAAATAAGGAAGAAAGAAAGAACGTCATGGGCCCTAAAAAAGAAAAGGAGAAAGAAAAGTTAATCCAGGAAAAAAAAACAAGAAAAAACCAAACCAATAAATTATTTCTACTCTCCTAAAACACACAATTTAGAAGTCACTCCAATTAACAGAAGACTAACATTAGAAGGCCATAGAGATTCGATTCAGCTGGGGAAAGACCTAACTCAAGGAGACGCTATCCGAATTAATTAACAACCTTTACAAGAAAATTAAATCAGACATAGAAGAAAATAGTCATCAGATTAAAGAGGATATTGTTAAAATATTTGACTTACTAAAAGCACAAGACAACATAATTGTAAAGATAAAAGAAGATCAAAAGATCCTACAAGCAGAAAATAATCAATTAAACATGAAATTTAAAATTTTGGAAACCAAAATAAAGGAGCAAGAAGATAAAAGTCGAAGGAACAACATAAGAATCAGAGGAATACCGGAATCAATAACTCAAGATGAACTAGAACCCTATTTAATGGAATTGATACAAGGATTTACACTGAATCAAACATTTAAGTATATCCCAATGGAATCATATTATAGAATCAATAAACCAAGTCAAATAAATCAGGATCTACCAAGAGATGTTCTTATGAGATTTTGTATATGCAAAAGAAAAATTTAATAAAGGACTACGAAGTAACCCAACTCGGACTGATAAATTTAAAAATTTAAAGTTCTATCTGGATATATCACCTATAATATGAAAAGAAAGGAAACAATTCGAAGAACTGACTGCAATTTTAAGACAAAAAAATATAGAATATAAATGGGGATTCCCAACCAGTATTAAATTGAAATATGAAGGTATCCTAGCGAACCTTAAGAATAAAGAAATAGGAAAAGAAAAATTTAAACAATGGGGATTCCTGTAACAAAATGGATATATAAATTATACGTCATTGAATATTTGATGAATATGTGAGAATAATGTTATATAAATATACTAAAAGATTTATCAATATCAATTTTACAATATAAACATAAAAATATTGTATATATAACCTCTAGGAGGAAATCTATCTTATTTATGTATATATATATATGTATTTTTTTTTATTATTTTTTTTTTATCTTCTTCACATAATAGTATGTCCACTAAAGTTCACTGATTTTAAATTCACATTTTATATACACTTTAAGAGTGGGAATAATGTATAGTTTAACTTGCCTGTCTTAACTAAGAATTCTTTTTTTTTTTTTTTCCTCTCTCTCTCTCTTTATTTACACATAAGCAATATTACTGAAGGTTCACAAACCTTAATACACAAACACATACACAATTTAAAGGGAAGAGATAATACACTTTTTCTTTCTTTTTTCTATTTTCTTTCTACACATTCCATAATTTGGATATCACACCTTTTCACTTTAACTAATGCCTTATAGGCATATAATCCTTTTTTTTTTTCCACATAATTGTATGTCCACTAAAGTCCACTGATTTTTAATTCATATTTATATTCACTTTAAAGAGTGGGAATAATGTATAGCTCAACCTGTTTGTTTCAACTAATAATTTCCCCCTTTTGTTTTGTTTTTTTTGCCAAGATATAATATATTTAACCCCTTCGTGACAAAGGCTGATTTTACTGTTTGTTCCCCTGGTGACAATGGCCTTTTTAACATTTCTGCGCTGCTCGCGTTTAGCTGTAATTTTCTTCTTTCCCGTTTACTGAACCCACACACATTAGATATTGTTTTTTTCAGGACAAGAAGGGCTTTCTTTAGATGACATTGTTTTGATTGTATCATATTATTTACTATTAAAAAAATTATAAAATATGGTGAAAAATTTAGAAAAAAATGACTGTTTCTAACTTTTAGTTGAAAAATCTTTTACTCATCTATAAAAGGTAATGAAAAAACCTGCTAAATAGATTCTACTATTTGTCCTGAGTTTAGAAATACCCAATGTTTTTATGTTTTTTTGCTTTTTTCTACCCATTATGGGGCAATAAGTACAGGTAGCGTTTTGCTATTTCAAAGCCATTTGTTCCAAATCTGGTAATTCTTCCCCCCATGTGCCATTTCGGGTATCTTTGAACCCGGCCAATGCAATTTACCCCATCAAGTCATATATTTTTGAAAACTAGACACCCCAGGGTATTCCAAATGCTAGTATTTTAACTCTTTCCATGCACCATATCTACCACCAGTCTTTCTCAAACTTTGTGGTAGTCATTTTTTTGCATTTGGTTTTCCACACACATTTTACTTCAGGTATGAATTAAAAAGTTCTCGTATATGTCACTATCATAAAACACCCCAATATGTGTTCAGCAACATCTCCTGAGTACAGCGATACCTCACATGAATGATTTTGCCTGGCTGTTTGGGGGCAAAAGGGCCACATTTGGGGCATGCGTATTTTTCAATGGTGAAATTTGGCATTTGGGGATCCACTGCCCATGCCCTATTTGGTACATCTTTGAGCCGGGCCATTTCAGTGTGCCCAACAAAACCATATATTTTTCAAACTAGACACCACAGGGTATTTTAAATGCTGGTATTTTAACTCTTTGCATGCACACATTTTACCACCAGCATTTTTTCAAAGTTTGCAGTAGTATTTTTGTGTGTGTATTTTTCCCACACACACCTACTTTATGTATGAATTTACAGCTCCTGGTATATGCCGCTGTCACACGACACCCCATAATGTGTTCAGCAACATCTCCTGAGTGCAGTGATACCCCACATGCATGGGTGTGTAATTTTTTGGGGGAACTAAAAGGCCACATTTGGTACGTGTGCATTTTTCTAATTGGAAATTAGATGTGTGGCCATCCTTACCCCCGTGTTATTTGGGATGTTGTTGAACCTGGCCAATTCAATTTACCCCATCAAATCATATCTTTTTTAAAAGTAGACACCCCACGGGCATTTAATATGCCAGTATTTTAACTCTTTCCATGCGAGAATTGTTTTAAGCTAATATGCTAATTTTAGGACTTGCTCACAAAAATATATTTTTTATATATATTTTATTTATTTTTTATTTTTTTAACATTTTTTTTTAACATTTTTTTCAACTTGGAGGTTCCCCTGATAGTGACATCAGTGGGAAATGATTTTTACATTTTACTAGTTTTTTACTATTTTTTTTCTAATTATTATCAATTTTATTTTATTTTTTAATTTATTTTTACTAATCACACTGTGATTAGAAAGCTGGGCTCCATTGACTTGCATGGTGAATGCAGTACCTGTATTCAACCTGCAAGTGGAGCCAAAGTTCTCTAGATGGTCTGGAGTCTGGAGACCATCTAGCGAACTTTTAAAATTTGTTGGTTCCTGTTACAGGGCGGCGGCCATCTTGGTTGATGGCGAAGATCACCGGTAGCTGCGGCTGTGACCGCTCTCCGGAGCGGTCACAGCCCACCGAAAGGTAAGTGTTTGGTGTCGCTGGATGCCTCCTGATCGAGGCATTCCAGCGACACCTTTTAAGTTTAGGAGGCGATCGTTGATCGCCTCCTAAACGCTTTTAAAACGGGCGTCCGCCGCCATACAAAAGTATGGCGGATGTTGACGCCCCGTGGAGGGGCCAGGGATGGCCCCTTCGTGCCGATCGCGGCGTTGCTGAATGCCTCGAGGTCGAGGCATTCAGCAACGCTTTTTGGGTGCAGAAAGCGATAGTAGATCGCTTTCTGCACCCGTTTAAAGACGTGCCGGTCCTGGCACGTCAATTGTCATAAAGCACATGCTTTTACGTGTCGTGCCAGGACCGGCAATTGTCATCAAGGGGTTAAACAATTACTAAAGGTGGTGCTGTCATCCAGCCAGCACCTCCTCTACATGAGGTCTTCACTCTCAGGGTAATTAGGCAGTCAAGTCTGCTGTCACTCTGAAACAACCACCATAGAAATAGGTTGCAGCATAAATGCATATCTAAAAATAACACCATTAACAGACACTAAGAGATGCGTTTACTCACATTTCAATGAAACCACTTCGTCTTAATGAATTTTGAGTACACATAATAGGATTACTGCATAAATGTTACATTACACTTTGCTCATTGCTCAATATCACAGGTCTTTTCAGAGGAAATGATGCATGCTTGTTACGATGACAAAATGGATATGGTACTGTCAGTTATTAAAGAAAAATCAACAGCATTTGTGCTTTTAAGCCATGTCAAGTTCGGACATTCTTCTTTCTGTCAAACACATATATCACTTGAAGCAGGCAATAAGTGTCAGGGAAGTGGTCCCATTGAAAGCTTGGCGAATGCTGTGGGCAGTAAGTATAGAACATATAGAGAGATATGCTAGCAAATGCATATGGGCGATTCTGCAGAATCCTTCATGCATTTGCAACAGCAACATAACAAAAATGTTAAGGGACCGCACAGCTATTATACGCATTAAAGTGCATGTGAAGGCTGGAGTGGCTCTTGATAGAATAATATTTTAAAACAATACTGTATCTTGGTATTTCAAAATCATTCCAGTCGTACATGATTTCCTTATGGTTAACATCTAAACCTAAGAATAAATAAACAAAAAAAATGCAATATTTACTACTGCATGTATTATAGTAGTGAAATATGTGATGTACTACAAGATTACACAAGGACTTGAAGCAGGTCAACCAGCAATATGATGGCAAAACATACCCAAGCTTACTTCTTGGGGGTTATATGTAAAAGGTTATTGTTTGTCTTATAACCACAGAATTCCATTAAATGCTCCACTAACTGTACCATTTATATAGGGTTCACCATATGCAAGAGGTGGAGGTTGCACATTCTGGTTCAGATCTTGCTCTCATCCCTAAAAAGTCAGCCCCTCACTGTTAATGAAACTTTAAAATATCATTGCCTCTTTAGCAGACGTATACTGAATGCTAAAATGTTTTAAGGGTTATACACTATAGTAAATCACAGTGATATTCCAGTAGTTCTTTTATTCAAAGAGGCAATGAAACATCAGTGGATTGGTTATACACAGTGGAGAGTCAGTGGAGGCTCCTCCGTAGGAGCACATGCGCACATGAACCCCCAAGCGCAAAAGGAAAAAATATTTAGCAAAATTCTTCAAAAATCCATTTTAATCAAAATTGGATTAAAATGGATTGTTGATGAATTTTGCAATTTTTTTCCCTTTTGCACTTTGAGGTTCATGTGCCATGAAGCCTCCTCTCCCCTGATGTAGCCTGCCTATGCCTAGTGCACATGCGATAGGAAGAAAGACCCTATTTGGCTCAATGCTGCCACGCTTGCTAAATTGCCGGCTAAGCCGACCATTTGAACCCTGTTCGTACAGTAAAAGCTGTGCGAGCAGGGGAAGAGCTCCCAGCCATCATTAAAGCACATTGATGACTGGCCCCGCCCCTTTCCTTATAGCATCCACACTGCTCAGCAACTCATCTAACAGTGAGTATAAAATTAATATTTGGGCTGCTAAAAGTTAGGGGAGGTGGGGGTTACTTTAGGGGCAGTTATGGTTAATGGAATGTTTAGGGTTAATTTATGGGCAGTCATGGTTGATGGGGTGTTTAGGGTTAATTAAGGGGCAGTTATGGTTGATGGGGTTTTAGGGTAATTTAGGGGCAGTTATGGTTGATGGGGTTATGGTCTTTAGGGTTAATTGAGGGGCCGTTATGGTTGATGGGGTGTTTAGGGTTAATAAAGGAAAAAGTATTTTAACCTGTACATTACATCATAAATGTACATTTCACAAATGTACATTTAACAGAAGCACAATAATAACCTCCCCTGAAATATAATCTATCAAAACTAAAACAAAAGAATATGAAGTAACATTTTCCCAACCATTCTGTCCAGATCTAGATAGCCCAGACCTGTATTTTGTTTTGAGAAACAGCCGATAAGATGGTGGGGATAGCAGTGCAAATACATTTTAGTAGTACAAACAAAAGACATTTAGTAAGATTTAAAAAAAAAAACGGTCTGGACAGTTGTCTATTTATGTGAACATTATCAACACACATAATCATGTTAACATTGGATACATAAGGCAATTACTATTCCTTGTGAGTATCATTTAATTAACATTTAAAAACATTTGCATACTGTCATATACATGTGCTCTCGCTTAATGTTTTTATGAACCCACTCGCACCTGTTTCCAGGATAGTAAATGACAACCTGCAGGTGTGTGCCTCTATGCTTATTAAACTTGTCATAGATATGACTGACACCAACATAATTCAGCAAGATTAAAATAAAAGTAAAATTTGCATATTATTCTACTTTAAGAGTAAAAAAAATGAAAAAGCAGGTAAAAGCCATTTGGCATACCCAGTCAACCTATTTTTTTTTTCTTTACGCCATATGACCAAAAACCTTACATGGTCTTCAGATGAGTCAATTGTTGAGAATAAGTCTGTCATCCATAAGTCATACTCCCCTTTACGCTTTGCCTATTCAAATGTTGCAATCAAAACTCATTCATTAACTATCGATGAGGTAGGGATTTAGATAAACAACTGCAAGAATGTTAGTTATATATTGTGACTTATTTACAATGATAAGATTCATTAAATTCTTCCTGACAAATCGTATGGTTATCATGAAGGCCATTTTTGGATGTCTGAACCCAAGATGGTTTTGTAAAAAAAATGCTGCCAACTATATTTTGGACACTTTTTATAAAATGTACCTATTTTATAATACATGTTAAATTAAAATCAATTAATTTAAAGAAAATCATTTTAGACTTACAAAGTAAAGACAAATGTAGCCTTACAAATGCCCGGTCCTTTTATGATGATGTGACTTTATTTTAAGAGCATTTCCTATCATATTGAAACAATGGTTATTGCCAGATTGGTCCGAGGAAAGATAGAGGAAAAGATAGAATTTGAAGAAGTCACAGACCAGCTTTCATTGGTGTAGAGTCACTCAAGCCATTAAGCCCTCGGAGGATATTATATCAAAGGTCCTCTGAGCTTTTCACTATATATATATATATATAGTTTGTGAATATTTCTTCATTCAGATAGGCTTAGCAAGTGTAATTTGGAGATTTACAAGTCACCTACCAGACATGGTAGCAGGTTAGCCTTATAAAGCAATAAGCAGAAGCATCAATATCTATGAATGATACAGTTAAGGTAGAGCTATATATTTTACTTTGTAATCTTGAAGTTATTTTTAGTTTGAATGGCTTGACAAATATTTTTTTGGCAGACAATTTCATAAATCATTACTCATACGTTCCAAAAGTATGTTTGCAATGTGAGCTTGGAACTGAGAAAATGGAGACGAGCTTTAGCCGATTATATTGGGGAGGAATTAGAGGTTACATGTTCGCAGATTTATTGGACATGGTTGTTGTACTCAGTTGGTATTGATTTGCTGGACTTGTTTGTGAAGTTGAATATAAAATGCTTTATTCCATTAGATCATTGTGTGAAATAGGTATACTAAAGACAAACAAAGTTATTTCTGGATTATCTGTAATTCCTGGAATTTATTGTTCTTTCTTGTTTAACTAGGCTGTTAGCCAGTATTTGTTTCAATAGGTAACATAGAACATAATATTGTAATGTAGCTGCTTGGTGCAAGTACGTTTAGAATTACTAAAGCAATTGAATGGTTGCTTTTTAAGCTTCAATATTTGTCTAGTTTAGTATTTCTGCAATGGTTGTATAATATTACATTTCTATATTTCTATAATATTATTTAGTATGTTTGCTAATGTATTGCTACACTCAGTGGTACTTCAGTGCTACTATTCACCACAAGGTTGCCAAAATGTTCATGGAGGTTTTCAAAATGTGCTTTGGAATCTCAAATAAGTTAAAAATATTCACCCCCCAAGGCATGATACTTGAAAAGTATTTTTTTATTGTGACTGGGGTCCAAAATCATTGTCCCAAGCAAGTGTTAGACGAGGCAGCATAAGGAAAAAACAACAAAACAACCAACCATTCGATCAATGTGTACAAAACACTTAAGGCTGCATGATGATTTCCCCCATTAAACATAGAGCTTATTATAGTGATATATTAATATATATTTATAGTGGTCTTTTATTAAATCCTTCCCCAAACCCTAACATACTAGTGGCCTCTGTTGTTCTGCTTCTTGGTGGATCTGTAGTTAATTTAGCCTGATATCTGTTGTCTGGATGGTTACATTGCAGGTACATGTTTTATGCTTCCATATATTAGCCTTTCTTACCCCATTAGGATTACTCACATTATACAAAATGTCAAATACCTTTATTTATATTAGTCTCTTTTGTGGAACATGAGGCTTTATCGATCTTCAGGTATTCACAATTTGTTTACTATATAGCATCTCTTGCAGCTAAACATAAATTTTTAACCAGCAGTTAACAAATCTCAAGAACTTTTGTAATCGTAGACTTCTACATCAGCTAGGAGAATATCCATTATGTTCCAACTTGTACTAAAAAATATCTCTCTTCTCCTCTTTTTTGATGGGGAGATGTGGGGAACTCTTGCAATGGTCTCTTACACATCGACCATGGATTCACACCAATCCAAAAGTGTTCTATGGCCACCAAATTACAGGAAAACACATGAAGGCAATAATCTGATTTATCTGTTCGAGATGCAGCTCATCTTCAGTATCATGTTTAAATATATAGTGGGAATGTTCAGTAAATCAGTCCTACTGGTAAAAAATGTACCATACAAAAAATGGTTGAGAACCCATCAGCAGACAAATACATTATCCTGCTGAAGGAGGCCATTATCCTTTGTATCGTACATTGGTCAGCATCCACTACTGCCGTCTGCCAGCCGTGCTCCTGCCATGTGCCCTGCTCCAGCCATGCTCTGAGCCCGAACCTGCCCCTGCATTAAAACTCCTACCTGATGGTCTGCAACAATGCTTAGGTAGGTGCTACGTGTCAAACTAACATCCATATGAAATGGCAGGACTCAAGATTACCCAAAAGAACATTGTCCAAAGCTTCACACTGCCTCCGCCATCTTGCCTTCTTCCCATAGTGCACCCTGGTACCATGTGTTCTCCAAGAAAGTGAAGCACACACACACACACACCATGCCATCCACAGGATGTAAAAGAAATCATGATATATCAGACCATGACACCTTCTTCAATTGCTCTGTAGTCCAGATCTTCTGCTCACCTGCCCATTGTAGGCACTTTGGGTAGTGGGGTCAGCATAGGCACCCTGACTCGTCTGAGGCTACAGCTCTGTGGTTCTGACACCTTTTTATCAGAACCTGCATTAACATTTTTAGCAATTTGAGCTATAGTAGCTTGTCTGTTGGAGTTGACCACATAGACCAGCCTTCACCCGCCCACACACACACATGCATCAATGAACCTTAGCTACCCATGACCCAAGATATTTTTTTTATCCTGCCATCAAGCCTTCCATTTTGTAGCCCTGCTCTGAACTATCTGGAGAGGGGTTCAATAGGATAGGGTAGTATAGATGAGGTCTGACCAGAGATCTGTAAAGTGACATAATCACTTCCCTCTTCCTTCTATTACCTATACATACAACCCAGCATCCTGCTTGATTTTTTTCCCCAATGCCTTATTGAATTGCCGGAAAGTCCAGAAAGAAATGATTACTCAAAAACCATTCTCTTCTATTGCTACTGACAGCACAGTACCCCTGTGTCATACAATAAGTGCACTATTTTACATTTTACATTAAACTTCAGCTGCATCAGGCTTTATCATTTTTCTTGTTTACCTAAATCATTTGCTATTTGGCTTGTTCCACCGGGAATCTCTATCCTATTGCAGACCTTTGTAATATCTACAAAAAAACATACATTACCTTTAAGACCTTCTGTAATATTCCTAATACAAATATTAAAAAGTATGGGTTCCTGTACTGATTCCTAAGGTACCCCACTAACAAGACATTTGTCTTCATATATACTATTAACCACAACTTTCTGTCTTCTGTCACTTAGCCACTGCCATATGCATTCTACTGTTTTTACATCTAAACACTACATTTTTATGAAGTATAGTGTGAAATGTCGTATTGAAATCTAGATAGGTGATATCTATTGCACTTCCCTGGCCTATTATTTTAGTTACTCAGTCAAAAAAATGTTAGTTTGGGCCAGTAGCAGGTATAAAAAATGTGTTGACTCATGGGAGGGCAATATAAGTTAATTATCTTGAATATGCAGTTCAAGTCTCTGCATTTGATCATGGAACATCTTAGTTAGGAAGCTTAGAGGGGACATGATAGTGTTATACAAATATATATGGGGACAATACCAGCTGCTACCTGATGACCTGATCATTAATAGTGCAATGATCTAAAGCAAAGAGCAAGAGGTCATCAATTCACTTCATCACTTAAGAAAGGAAATGGTTATTTACAGTAAGAACAATACACTAAGTAGACTTCACTACCCACAAATATTGTGCTATCAAATATGCCTTATTTTTAGCAAATATTGCAGTATCTAGAATTCATTTTCCCCCTTTTTGAGGCACAATTGGAAATTGCTTCGATGTGGGATCTCTTGTCGTCTTCCGGATCAACAGCAATGTTGAACTTGATGGGCTTGTGTGTTTTTTTCAACCTACTTTACTATGAATATTGTATATTTGTAAATGAAAGTCATTCATGAAGATTGAAGGTTAAACATAAGTACAATAAATATCCAATAAACTTGGTGAGAAAGCAGTTCTTAAAATATAGCAGTGAAGAAATGTCGATGTGTAATATCAGCCTTCAGCTAAAGACTGCCACATGAGATTCTCCTAAGTCATTATCAGGCATCCTCAATCCTTGAAAAGTGTGCAAAGCCAAACACTTTCCTTGTCAGATAATATCATGTTATTTTGTGATATTTATCCTCTTGTAGAGATATGTTAATCTCTTAGATATTCAAGCACCCTTTTTGCTGATGGCTATAGGAAAATATTTTAATGTACTTCAACCTTTACAACCTTTACGTTATTTATATAACCTTGCTTAGGAAAGCAAACACAAAATGGCACTTTTATTTTACAATACTGTGTACCAATTTATTAGATACTTCATTAAAAAAAGTGAAACATGAATAAAAAAATAAGGGATATATGTGTGTGTGTACACGCATATGTACATGCAAACACATATGCTTAAAAGCACAGACTACTCTCCTAAATGGGTTCACTAAACGTGACCTCAGTACTTAAATGTGCATTTTTTAGTTAGTTGAAAAGGAGCTACTGAAATGACATAACACTTATATTGTTTGTGCGCTTTACACTTTTAGAAGCTTACCTTTTTGTTATTTTTGGGTCTATAACTCAGCAGATAAATGTCCAATTAACAGAAAATGGTAATATTTTATACTGTGGCCATTTATTTATAATTAAAAAAACACATTGTAGTGTAACAAAATACAGTACAAAGTTACATGAGCAAACAGATACCAGAGGAAAAACTTGAGATGTAGGGTGCTTTAAAGAAGTGGGGAGATTTATGATCTATACTGCTACAATATGCTTTATAAAAGGACAACTTTTATGATTGTAAGATTGGTTATCTTACTGTATAATGGATTTTTTTTATTAAACAATAATTGATTGTACAAAGCATTTAACGTTCTAGTGTTGGTCATGTAAGATGTAATGCAGCAGTAATTGTCATCCCAGTGTCACGTACAAGTAGTTTAGGAGACACCGTGGTCAGGTAGGACTCCAGGACAGAACAGGTCAAACAAGCCGAGATCAGGTTTCCGGAGAGCAGGATAGTCAAAAACGTAGCCGAGGTCAGGATTCAGGAAAACAGGATAAACGTAAACGTAGCCGAGGTCAGGAATCAGGAACACAACGAAGTCAGACAAGCCGGGATCATACACGAGAATACAGGAACCAAAACGCTATCTGGGTGCTAGCACAAGGCATAGACGACCATCAGAAGGCAAGGTGAAACTGGTCTGAGGGGTTTAAATGGAGAACCGCAGAGGAAGTCTGAATCTCCCATCAGCCCCTCATGACATCACTTCCGGTGTCTGTGACTCGCGGCCATCTTGTGGATGGCGTAATCTCCCTTCATAAATCCCTCTAGTATGCGAGTTCGCCACTAGAGGTCGCGCATGCGCAGCAGCAGGACGCCGTGTACCAGGAGGTCTGCCTCTCCTGCGCGGCACTTCAGAGGAAGGCAGCGGAAGCGGCCTTGCGGTGGAGGGGGGTCTCCCTCTGCCTCGTGGCGGCTGCTGCGGAGGTGGCCGTGCGGTGGAGGGGGGTCTCCCTCTCCCTCTTGTCGGCTGGCTGCGGAGTGGCCGCCTGCGGTGGAGGGGGCAGTCTCCCTCTCCTCGTGTCGGCTGCTGTGGAGTGGCCGTGCGGATGAGGGGTCTCCCTCCCCTCTTGTCGGCTGCTGCGGAGGTGGCCGTGCGGTGGAGGGGGGTCTCCCTCTCCTGCGTGGCGGCTGCTGCGGCGACGTGGGAACCGAGGACGGGTAAGTAACAGTATCCCCCCTCAAAAGGGCGCCCTCAGGGCGACCACCAGGACGCGACGGGTGTCTAGCGTGGAATGCACGTATCAATCTTGGCACAGCGAGGCGTGCCGCTAGTATCCAGGAACGCTCCTCGGGACCGAGACCTCTCCACTGCACCAGATATTGTAGGCTGCCTTGCTGCCGCCGGGAATCGAGAATGACCCGCGGGGTGCGTCTTTCGGAAGCCCTCTGGGCAGTCTCAGTCGTAGAACGTTCGCCTCGGGTAAACTGGTTACAGACCAAAGGTTTCAGCAAGGAGGTGTGAAATACTCTAGGAATGCGAAGAGTCCTGGGCAGCGAGAGTTCATAGGCCACTGGGTTGATCCGACGCAGAACCGGAAAGGGTCCAATAAACCTCGGAGCCAATTTCATGGATGGAACCCGGAGTCTCAGGAACCGCGTAGATAGCCACACCCTATCGCCAGGCCGATACGATGGGTTGGGTGAACGCCTCTTGTTGGCCTGACGTTGTTGAAGCTGGGCAGCGCGTTCCAGTGCAGAATGGACAGAAGCCCAGGTGCCACGGATAGAAGCAAGTCTTTCCTCCAGGTCCGGAACAGGCGATACAGGTACTGTCTCCGGAAGAGGCTGTGGGTGAAGACCATACAGACAGAAAAATGGAGAGATTCTGGTGGACTCCTGGAGTGTGTTGTTCCTGGCAAACTCCGCGAACGGCAGTAGATCGACCCAGTCATCCTGGTGGTCATTAATGAAGAGACGCAGGTATTGCTCTAGATGTTGATTAGCCCTCTCAACCAGACCGTTCGTTTGAGGGTGATAAGCCGAGGAGAAGGCTAAGGTGATGCCCAAGGATCTCGTGAATTCGCGCCAGAATCTTGCTATGAATTGCGTCCCCCTGTCTGACACAATTTCCGAAGGCACTCCGTGGAGCCGCACAATCTCCCGGATAAAAATGTCTGCCAAGGTGGAGGCGCTGGGCAATTTCCGTAGCGGAACAAAGTGAGCCATCTTTGAGAACCGGTCGACCACTACAAGAATCACGGTATGTCCCCTGGACGAAGGCAACTCGACAATAAAATCCATGGCCACATGAGTCCAGGGGACAGAGGGACAAGGCAGAGGCCGAAGGAGTCCAGCAGGCCGAGTGCGAGAGGACTTGTTAGCTGCGCACCTGGTACACGATTGGATGAAAGCCGTAACATCCCTGCCCCAGTGAGGCCACCAAAAGGTCCGAGAAAGTAAGTCCTTGGTGCGCGCCACTCCCGCATGTCCCGAGGTTCTGGCGCCATGGAGTGTGCGAAGGATAGGCACCCGCAAACTGGGAGGGACGTACAGTTTCCCTGGAGGCCTGGAATCCGGAGCTTGGCCCTGAGAGCGAGTGATGCGATCCAGGAGAGGTGCATAACCTCGTAATTGAATGGCTGCCACGACCTTGGTAGAAGGGACAATCGGTTCAGGCTCCCTGCTTTCCTCCTCTGGTCGTACATGCATGCGGGACAAAGCGTCAGCCTTAGTGTTCTTTGATCCGGGACGGTACGTCAGCACAAAGGGAAAGCGAGAGAGGAAGAGCGCCCATCTAGCTTGACGTGGATTGAGACACTTGGCAGTCTCCATGTATTGGAGGTTCTTATGATCGGTCAGGATCAAGGTAGGTACCGAAGCCCCCTCCAAAAGGTGACGCCACTCCTCCAGGGCCAGAATAACCGCCAACAGCTCCTTATTGCCGATATCATAATTCCTCTCGGCCGTGGAGAAGTGTCTGGAGAAAAAGCCGCAAGGATGTAGTGGACCACTGTACGAAGCACGTTGCGAGAGCACCGCTCCAACCCCGGATTCGGAAGCATCCACCTCGAGGACAAATGGCAGAAGAGGATTGGGATGCCGTAACACCGGAGCCGTCGTGAATTTCTCTTTGAGAAGGGTGAACGCAGAAACGGCCTCAGAAGACCACTCGGAGACATTGGCTCCTTTCTTGGTCAAGTCCGTAAGCGGTGCCACAATCCTTGAGTAGTTACGGATGAAGCGCCTGTAGTAATTGGCAAACCCCAGGAAACGTTGAAGAGCCTTGAGACCCATTGGGCGTGGCCAGTCCTTGATCGCCAGAACTTTAGATGGATCCATGTCGAACCCCTCAGGAGTGATGATGTACCCCAAGAAAGTCACCTTACGGGTCTCAAAGACGCACTTGTCTAATTTAGCAAACAGTCCGTGTCGTCGAAGACAACTCAGTACTAGACGAACTTGTTCGCGATGGGTGGACAAGTCTGCAGAGTAGATCAGAATGTCGTCCAGATAGACAACGACAAACTGCTGGAGAAAGTCCCGGAGACAGTCGTTAATAAACTCCTGAAACACTGCCGGGGCATTGCAGAGGCCGAACGGCATAACCAGGTACTCATAGTGTCCGGACCGTGTGTTGAATGCTGTCCTCCATTCATGGCCGGCACGGATACGGACCAAGTTGTAGGCCCCACGAAGATCCAACTTGGTAAAGATCTGGGCCCCACGTAACCTATCAAAGAGTTCGGAGATGAGGGGAATAGGATACGAATTGCGTCTCGTAATTTTATTCAGGCCCCTATAGTCGATACATGGCCTCAGCTCCCCGTTCTTTTTCTTACAAAAAAAAAACCCAGCGCCAGCCGGGGAGGTAGACCGACGGATGAAACCCCGCTTCAGATTCTCCTCTATGTATGTCTCCATGGCCTTAGTCTCAGGAACAGACAAGGGGTAGACTCGGCCTCTGGGTGGCATGGTACCCGGAAGGAGATCAATAGGACAATCGTAAGGTCTGTGCGGGGGCAACTTTTCAGCCTCCTTCTTGTCAAACACATCAGCAAAGTCTCGGTATTGACTGGGAAGGGCTGTCGCGACGATCTCCGACGTAGTAGACACCATGGCCAGCCTGATGGGTTCGGTGCAGTGCTCCCCACAGGTATGACTCCAAGAAGTGATCTCTCCCGTCGTCCAATTGATGGTAGGATTGTGTGTCTGCAACCACGGAAACCCCAAAACGACTGGAGTAGAGGGAGAGCAGATAACTAGGAACTGAAGTCTCTCATTGTGAAGCATGCCTACGGAGAGTGTCACAGGTATAGTAGTCTGAGTAACCTGAGCTGGGTGAAGCGGTCTGCCGTCAATGGCCTCAAGTCTGACAGGCGTGTCTTTAGGCATGGTGGGAATGAGCTGTTGTACACAAAAACGGGCATCGATAAAGTTCTCTGCAGCTCCCGAGTCCAAAAAAGCCTCTGTGCAAACGGATCCCTCAGGCCAGGATACTCGAATCGGCACCGTCATCCGAGTGCCGCTAGAAACAGAGGACAGACGCAGCATACCCAAAGCAGGTCCTCTCTCACGTGCTCTCAAACTGTCCCGTTGCACCTGACGCTCGCGGAGACGAAGGTCGATCTGAGTTACGTAAGAAATTACAGAATCCAAATCAGAGGGAAGATCTCGAGCAGCGATCTCGTCCTTCAAAGTCTCTGATAATCCATTCAGAAAAGCTGCAATAAGTGCCTCACCAGTCCAGTTCACCTCCGCCATAAGGGTGCGACATTCAATAGCATAGTCCATCAGAGGACGCTCCCCTTGACGAATGTTAAACAGAGAGGAAGAAGCGGTAGACCTCCTGCCTGGCACGTCGAATACGGAGCGTAGTGCAGAGACAAATTCCGAGTAGGAGCAAACTACTGGAGTACTCCTCTCCCATAAAGGAGATGCCCATGCCAGAGCCTTGTCGGTGAGGAGCGAAATAATGTACCCAACCTTGGCCCGGTCAGAAGCAAAGGCGTAAGG
>VKOC01016620.1:0-22311 GCA_009364415.1 Spea multiplicata | reverse complement strand
TAGAAAGAGGGAAGTGCTCATGCCACTGTACAGATCACTGGTGAGACCTCACTTGGAGTATTGTGTACAGTACTGGAGACCATATCTCCAGAAGGATATAGATATGTTGAAGAAAGTGCAGAGAAGGGCTACTAAAATGGTTTATGGATTACAAAATAAACCTTACCAGGACAGGTTAAAGGATCTTAACCTATATAGCCTGGAAAAAAGACGGGACAGGGGGGATATGATAGAAACATTTAAATACTTAAAGGGAATCAACAAAGTAAAGGAAGAAAGTTTATTTAAAAGGAGAAATAAAACCGCAACAAGAGGACACAAGCATAAACTAGAGGGGCAAAGGGTTAATGGTAACATCAGAAAATATTACTTTACGGAAAGGGTAGTGGACGCATGGAATAGCCTCCCAGTGGAAGTGGTAGATGTTAATACAGTAAAGTCATTTAAGCAAGCATGGGATAGGCATAATGCCAAGCTAGATATAGGATAAAGGCAAGTACTAAAGGAGAGTACTCAGAGGTTGGGCAGACTGGATGGGCCTTCTGGCTCTTATCTGCCGTCACTTTCTATGTTTCTATGTTTCTAAGCCAGTATCACAACCTCATGCTGATGAGTCCCATGAAGGACGAAACAGCTGTCCATGAGTGGTGATCTGGCTATTGTACCTCTTCAAGGAATCCATTGTACCTTTTACTTTCAAGGAATCCATGTATAAAGTGGATAAAGAAGCAAAGGTGATAATTGTTAACCTTGTTTGCATGTGCCTACCCAGAATCCCTTGTGGTTGTGAAAGCACCATGAGATTTCTGAGGGAAAAAACAAGCCTTCTGGCTTGTCTGGTGTGTGCAAAATTGCACATAAAGACTGCATAACCTTACCAGTGAAATGAGTACCTCTATTGGATTCAAGCATTCTAGGAAAACCCCATCTGCTGAAGATATGACACCACAAAGCTTGTGCTGTGCAAAAAGAATCATCTTTCCTTAATGGTATACATTCTACCCATTTAGAAAATACATCTACTACCACTAAGGCATATTTCAACCCATTTTTTCCTGCTGGTAATGGACCTATGGAATCTATTTGCAATGTAGACCATGGACCATCTGCTGGTGCTATGCGTTGCATTGGTGGTTTTTGTCCTTTGGGCCTAGGATTTACCTGTGCACAAATGAGACATGATTGCACTACTTGCTCTACTGTTTCTTCCATTTTTTCCCAATAAAATTTCTCCTTTAGTACTTCTAACAACCTCTTTTGTCCTATATGACCTAAGCTTTCGTGATTATACTGTGTAAAGAAAGTCTTCAAAAGTTCAGGCATAACAGGACGTAATTCTCCATTTTGGTCATGACACAAAACCCTGTTCTCATGAACAAATGGAGGTTTCGGATCAACCTGAGAGGCAGCAAGGGATGGATCCTTTGCTTGTTCCTCTGCAAATGAGGGAGACTGCGTACTTGCCTTTTTTACCAATGCTATAACTACAGGTTCAGTTTGGTATACGGGTTCACCTGTTAAAGCTGCCCGTTTGGCTAACATGTCAGCTGTTTCATTCCCTACACTGTGAAAATCTTTGTCCTTTCTATGTGCTGGTACTTTAACTATGGCATGAAATCCTGGAACTTGAGACTTCTGAGGGGGGCGTGGCTAGCGCTTGCTGAATATGGCCGCATGAGTTGCTAGCTCTGCGGAAACACCGGGTATCTACCGCATTTTGGGTGCTTTTTTCCGAAGATGGGCAAGACACACAGGTCGGCATCGACGCCTAAAGCCACTGGGCACCGGGAGAAGCCTCCTCCGGCCTCGGTGAGGGCTTATTTTCATAGTTTCCCAGATCGGGATTCGGACCCTCCGCATGACAAAATGGCGTCTCTACCTCCGAGCCCACGCAGTACTCGCTCGGATTCGCCTTCCTTGGCGGGTTCTTTGGCACCATCTCTAACGCGCCCGGAGCATGCCTGGCAGGAGGCAGTCAGAGACTTACCTACCAAGGCAGAGATGGCTGGTTTAATTCACTCTGCCTTATCGGGCCTTCGTGAAGACCTGAAGGAGATAAAACATAACCTTTCCCATCTTGGCGACCGCGTGGCCTCTCTTGAAGATGGGCATACCAAGATTTCCTCTACAGTGGATGGCGTATCAGACCGAGTTACCTCCCAGCAGGGTATGATATCTCGCCTCCTCCGTCAAGTTGAAGATTTGGACAACCGGGGCCGCTGATCTAATATCCGGATTCAGGGCCTCCCTGAGACTATACTTGCCGCGGAGCAGCCTTCCACCCTCCAGACTCTGTTCAACAATCTTCTTGAACAGCCTGAGGATACCCCTATTGTGTTTGATAGAGCCCATAGGGCGCTTCGCCCCAGGGGCCCGGAGGATATGCCGCCGAGGGATGTAATTTGTTGCCTACACGAGTATAGGGTGAAGGAACAAATAATGCGTCTGTGCCGTACTAAAAAGGACATTGTCTTCCAGGGTGGGAAACTTAACATCTTTCAGGATCTTTCGCCGATCACCCTGCAGTCCAGACGGCTACTTCGCCCTCTCACGACGGCTTTGCGAGAAGCGGGTATCCCATACCAATGGGGATTCCCATTTTCTTTGATTGCAAGGAAAGGTACTCTTTCTGTGATTCTTCGGCAACCTTCCGACCTTCAGGAGTTCCTAGCAGATCTTGATCTTCCTCCGGTTCTTCTCCCGGAATGGTCCACCAATTTGGTCCCTGCACCGCGCCTGACCAACTTACCTGCGACATGGTCCCAGTTGCCGAGACGTCAACCCTGTTCCAAGCGTCCTGCCAGGACGCCGCCGCGACGAGATGTCCCATGAGAGCCATGCCTGGTATAGTTGCTACTCACCTAGCTTGTTGTTTTTCGACCTGCCTCTCCCCCCCTGGGGAACCTGTGCCTTCTTCTTCGAGGGGTGCTCCATAGTCCCGCGACGCCGTCCTGCGATGCATACCCACGGATCTGCTGTTTGATTCCTGACGTTGGCTTTGATGGCACTGTTTGATGTGCCCTTCCCCTCGTTTGGCGGAGATCTTCTCGACGGTCTGATGGCCAGTTTCTCCTCATCACGCTGCGGGCATCTCTAGTGCCGAGTCTCAGCCTTTCGTGTTCCTACACTCAAGGTTTCCGGTCGTCGGGACTCATGTGAGACGTACCTTCTAGTCGTCCCTACGAAGTTTTCTTTTTATTTAGGTTTGACTTTATTGTTTTGGGACCTTTTACCTAGTGCCATTCTGACGCTGGCACGCTCGGCTGCTCTTTCTTGCCCCTGGGGGCAGTTAACGCTACTGGTTCGTGCTGAGGGGGGGGGGTTATTGTTATTTTTTGTTTCTGTCCGCATATTCCGTCGTTATGTATTTTTCTTTGCTCTCATTTACATTTTCTTTTGACTGACTTATGCTCTCTAGGCTTCTGGTCATAGCCGGTTTGTCTCCGGTTTTGCATTCGCCCGTCACACATGTTGTTTACGCTAGCACCCGCGTTACATTTCACACTTGTCAAGTCATATGTATCCGGTGTTTCTGTTTTGTGATCTAAGACTTCCTATATGGAATTTTCTTGTTTCGCTGCCTTAGGTTCACGTGTTCCGCACGTCTCCCGGTCTTCCGGGAGAGTGTCCCCCCTGGAGCTTACCTGGTGGAGTTCTTCGGGATTCCACCGTTTGGTACTTGTCCAGTCTTCTGGACATCATGCTCACTGGTTGATGCCCTGGCATCTTGATCTCACAGTCTGTCTGAGATTAGTTTCTTATTTGTTTTCCTTCATTGTTTTATGTTTGATTGCTCGTTTCTGCTCTGTTCCTCGGGTATATGTGCTCCTACCTACCATGCCATCTTCTGATACAAGTTGTTTCACCACTTTGCCTAATGTCACTTAAATCTATTAAACTGGTCTCCCTGAATGTCAGGGGGTTGAATGTACCCGAAAAACGATCCGGCCTATTACTGGAGCTCCACAGGCAGAAAGTCCGTATCGCCTTTTTGCAAGAGATGCATTTTCGTGACACCAAAGAACCTAGGCTGACTAACCATAGAGTTACCTCCGTCTTTCTATCGAGCCACCCCCATTCGAAGTCCAAAGGTGTGGCGATACTTATACACAAATCATTGCCCTTTTGCGTGTTAGATAGTTGGAGGGATCGGGATGGCCGATGTATTTTCATTAAGGGGTTCCTTGGCTCGCATAAAATTACTCTAGCAAACATTTATGCCCCAAATCGCCGGAAACCTCAATTCCTAACATCCATGATTAAACGCCTTATGGAGTTCCAGGAGGGCCTCACCGTTTTGGGGGGGGGGATCTCAACATGGTGCTTAACCCCTCCGCAGATTGCTCCTCGGGTAGATCCCATATAGCTTACGCTAGACTCAATCGACTAAAACGACTTTTGCACTTAGCTCAGCTTATTGATGCCTGGAGGACCCTGCACCCCTTTGATAGGGATTATACATACCATTCCCACCTGCACAACAGTTACACGCGCATTGACACTTTTTTTATTTCACACCGTCATCTTCCTATGTTGCACTCCTCTTCGATTGGGCCTTCAACGTTTAGTGACCATTCCCCGGTCTTTATGTCTTTGAAGCTCTCCTCCTTCCCAGTTCGGCCCTGGATATGGCGACTTAATGAAAATGTCCTCTCTAACCCTACATATTCTTCGGAAGTCACAGGTCTCCTAGACAATTATTTTAAAGACAATTACACCCCTGATGTCCCTATTCCTACGGTCTGGGAGGCCCATAAGGCGGTGGTCCGGGGGAAATTTATTCAAATTGGCTCTCGTATTAAAAAACTTGCGCTGGCAGAAACGCTGGATCTGATTAAACGAATTTCGGACCTTGAGCGTTCGCATAAACTCACTAGGGATCCGGCGGTGTTGACCCAATTGGAAGTCCTTCGTGCCTCCTTGGCGTCCCTAACGAATGTGCGCCTTAAACGCCACTTCCTCCTTACGAGGAAGCGGTTTTTTGAGTTTGGTGACAAACCTGGGAGGCTGCTCGCTAGGGCTCTTCGGTCTCAGAAGGCGACTAACTTTATCCCCCGTGTTGTTTCAGGTAGGGGCAAACCCTTGTGCTCCACGCCTCAGATTGCGGAACGTTTCCGTTCTTTTTATCAAGAGCTTTATGCCCTGCCCTCTGTCCGGGACGCGTTCCCGGATTATACTTCTGTATTGGATGCCTACCTGGCCAAGTATTTCCCGAAATCTCTGACTGTACCTGAAATTGACTCTTTGAATTCCCCTATCTCTTTGGACGAGGTTGTAGATGCGGTTAAGTCTACTAAGCAGGGGAAGTGCCCGGGCCCTGACGGTCTTACGATCGCTTATTACAAGAAATTTCTTCCCTTATTAGGTCCACACTTGGTTAAAACGTTCAACGCTTTGGCGTCTGGGGAACATTTCCCTCCGCAAACCAATACGGCCCATATCTCTGTAATTTTGAAGCCCGGGAAAGACCCTGATTCCTGTGGTAGTTATCGCCCCATTTCCCTCCTGAATTCGGACGTTAAGTTGCTAGCGAAAATTCTGGCGACTAGACTGAAACCCCTAATTCCCCGTCTTGTGCACCCTGACCAGGTGGGCTTCGTGCCGGGCAGAGAGGCTAGGGATAATACTATCAGGGTCCTTGATCTTTTGGATTTTGCTGCGCACTCCTCCATGCCGCTTGCATTGGTCTCCTTGGATGCGGAGAAGGCGTTTGACAGGGTGGCCTGGCCCTATTTGTGTAAAATATTCTAACACATTTAACATCTCTTCTAACCTTAAGTATATGATAAAGGACCATATGAAATTATTAGTATAGGCAATAGTCAAAGATATGTAATTATTGGGCATAAATAAATGATAATTAAGATATATTAATATGTTTCAATGGTAGGCTTCAAGGTTTCCTTGACCTTAATTATGGAATGAAGGATTTGCTGAACATACAGTCTATAGATAGGATGGTAACTTGTTAATGCATGGTATAGTTGTAACTGTAAAAGGGCATTACAGTAGGCGTACAGTGGCCACCTAAAATAGGGTTTGGGCGTGTAAGACCTAAGTGAACATGTTTGAACACCTAATTGGGCGAAGACCAATAGACTGACATCATTTCAAATTGTATATAAGCTTGGTGTTAGAGAGGCATGGGAGGGAGAGGTAAAGGAGAGATGTACTTGCCATCCACGGACACTTCACGTCCCAACACTCTCTCCCTCCATCCTCAGGAATGCAAAGGACAGATGCCATCAACTAAATTCCTCTCCAAGGTTTTGTAAGACTTGTTCCGTATTATTTTTGTTATCTTCTTTTTATATTCTTCTTTTATTTTTGTTCGTATTAAATGTTTTACCTTTGTTTGCATCTAAGTGACTCTGCCTATTTTTGACGCACATACATATTTATGTGTTGATCCAATTATTGAAGTTTGTGTTTGGCCCTACCTATATTTTCTTACATATCTGGCGTGCCAGCCCTGCGTATTTTTTCCTGACCTTTGCCCTCCAGCTTGCTCAGGGGGAAGGGCAGATATATCTGTACACTTTTTGCAAACTGTCGGGAGAAAATTAAGAAAAGGACCTTTGAGAATACAGACTTCCAGACTTTATCGGAACTACACATGCTAAGAAACACTATTGACGGCAGACGCAAGAAAGCCATACAGCGTGAAGCAACAGCTACTCCATGAGAGATCACTAAGAAGGGTAAGTCATGGATTTTATAAAAACATATGCTAACAAAAGTAAAATAACTTTTCAATTTGATAATTGTCCTACTAATGCACAGTTATGGGCTAGTATGTACAAACAATGTGAGTTAGAGAATATGAAGATAGATAAGAAATTGTTATGTATTGATAAACTTAAGAAGAAACTGCAAAATGTCCTAAGCATGTTTAAAACGTTTAATGACTTGATTGTGGAGGATTTACAACCTAGACAAAGTATTTGCATGATTAACAAAGTTGTACCAGAATCTAACCCTGATGACAGTACTGACGACTTTAACAGCTGTCCCGACTGTTTTGTTTTAGCTCAGCAATTAGAGAACTTGGATAGGGACAGACAAGCTCAATTACTGTCTAAACTATGTTTAGAAAATAAGAAGGTGTCAGTTATCACAAGACAAGAAGGTAAGAAGGGCGTATCCTTTGTCCCTGAAATAGCTGGTACCTCAACGATAGCTTCTGATGAGGAACTTGACGTAGGAGGAGTTGAGAGACAAAAGCTCAGAGACAGTGCAACAAAATTGACTTTAAAAATTAATGATCAATTAATGAAAATTGCCAAAGAGAGACAAATACAGACAAATTCCAATTAAATAATAAACAAAGAAACACCATTTTTAGAGTTTGGATACCTTCACATATGTCCAAAAGGTTACAGGACACACCTACAGAGGACGCATTAGGTCAATTAGTGCATGCAAATGACATGGATAGATTGAAGCAATTAATTCTGTTTACAACTGGTGACTCATCTCCTTCTCTTGACTTAATTGAATCTCTAAAAGTAAATCTTCAAGATGATCCCTTTGCATTTTTGTTGAAATTTGAGAAAGCCTATAGAATGGTAATGGGAGTTGATGATGGAGATGAACCACAGGCAATGATTATAGCATTTGTAAGGAAATTTAAATATCTAGATCCTGTATCAGTTCAGCTTGCCTCTGATAAACCTAGTTTGCAAGAAGCAGCTATATTCATTGATCGTATTAGAAGAGCAATGAAAATGTCAACTGTAAAGGTAAAAGTATCTACAGTACAGGAACTAGTTGACAAACGGCGAGAATTAACTCAGAATGACTGTCACAAGCCACAAACTAATCCTACTAATTTTGAACCATTTGATAATACTAACCAAAAGTTATTCAGACCAAATGTCAGTTGTTATCATTGTGGTCAAAGAGGACATTTGAAGTGGCAGTGTAAACAATTTCTTAAAAATAGAAAATTTGTCCCTAGAACACAAAATTTTGGGAAAGAGAATGGGCTGGTGCCAACAGCCCCACTTACTGGTGAACAGTATAAGTCAACTTCACCATACACTCCACTAATAAGACAGGTGCAAGAGCTCACAACAAATAGTACTGCTGTTAATGTAACAGGAAAGAATGTCAGGGGGGGTCTGACGCCCTCTCAGTGACTAGATAAGAATCAATCACTCTGTAAGTTGACCTATGTAGCTCCAGTGTCAACTGACAACTGTGGCAGACCATATGTCAAGGGAAAATTACAGGGAAAAGAGATTACATTCCTAATTGATACAGGAGCTCAATTAAGTGTGACTAATCAAGCTTTACCTATAACATCTAACTCACCTGTTTGCACGATTGTAGGTTTTAGTGGTAAAGGTAATACTTCAGCAACTTTGGTTACTGGTGTTTTGTTTGAGATTCCTGGCTATTTGTGTACTGAAATTGATATCTGGCATTGTCCTAGCTCAGAAAATATCTTAGGGGCTGATGTAATGAGAGAACGAGGTTGGGTCATTGACTTAGGGAATCAAGTGATTTGGAGAAGTAATAACCTTAAAGGGCCTGTAGTAATTGATCCAAGTGACTACAGTGTAGTGGCCGTCATCAATTTAATTGAGGAGGTGTCCCCAAATCGTGTTTGGCCACAAATGGATTTTAATGACTTGACTCTTGTAGAAATTGTACAGAAACATCCCTCGTTATGGGCTCAGTCTAAGAATGAGGTAGGGACGATGAAAGATGTTGTTGTCAAAGTGGAAGGAACAGATCCCATAGCTCAGAAACAGTACCGATTGCCTCCGATTCAATTGAGCCTTTGTCCAAAATTATTGAAGAACTACTTCAACAAGGCGTCATACGCAAATCAAATTCGGTGACAAATTATCCGTTATGGGCAGTTAAGAAACCAGATAATTCTTATAGAATGCTTCTAGATCTGCGTATGTTTAATAAATGTACCCCAAATGTGGCGCCAATTGTAGCAGATACCCCCGACATCATGTCTCGATTGAATGCTAAGGCAAAGTTTTTCTCGGTACTGGATATCAGTAATGGTTTTTTCAGTATTCAGATAGAAAGGAATTGTCAATATAAATTTGCTTTTACTTTTCTGAATGAGCAATATGTATTTTGCAGATTGCCACAAGGGGCGCACATGTCACCTAGTCTGTTTCATCAGGCATTGGCAAAAGTGTTATCAAAATTCTCAAGGCAAGATTGTATTCTACAGTATGTTGATGATATCTTGTTGGCAACAGAGACTAGAGAGGAACACCTCACCTTGCTAGCAGAATTGTTTAATCTGTTGTATGAGTCAGGATTGAAATTAAATCCAAGGAAGGTCCAATTACTGAAACAAGAGGTTCAGTACTTGGGAGTTTTGATAAGTCCAGGCCAGAGACGTCCTTTGCAGGAAAGAGTAGCAACAGTAGCAGCTTTGCCTGTACCTACAACTTTCAAAGCTTTAAGACAATTTCAGGGACTTGTAAATTTTTCTAGAGACTTCATAGAGGGCTTTGCTGAAAAAGCTAAACCCTTATATGATTTACTAAAAAGTACTGATGATGACAATTCATTTGGTCCATGGGGAGATGAGCAGCAGAAAGCGTTTGAACAACTAAAACTTGATTTACAGAGAGCACCAGCTTTGACAACTGTGTATCCATCTAAGCCTTTTGCTTTACAAGTTCATACCTCGGAGACGGCTGTCTCGGCAGTTTTACTGCAGCTACAGGGTAAGGAATGGAGAATAGCTGGCTATTTTTCCAAACTCCTTTCACCTGTGGAAAAAGGGTTTGAAACGTGTGCAAGACACCTGGTCGGTGTACACTTTGCAGTCAAGGCGACTGAACATATTGTTGGGTTTAACAAACTAATTCTGCAAACCCCTCAACTCCACCTTGAAATTGCTTCTTGACACCTGACAGAAGCGACCACCGAGATGAGGGGCGTGACGCACGTGAGGACGTGACGCTACACGCGCCAGGAGGAGGAGGAGGATGGGACCCACGCGGCTATGCTATGTCGCTATGCCGCGAGGTTGAACTAACCTGAGGCAAGCCAAACCGAGCCGGAGAGTGTGCCTGTTCTCCACTGCCCCCGTAGCAGCTTCGTTAATACCGGGTAATCGCGGTAATCGCGGTATGTTATACACTCCATAAGAAACACGCTACTCACAGAATTTGAGGTGGTGCCGTGGGAGAAGGATCTGAGTTATCCGTTGGGCTTTGTTTGGCCGTCGAGCTGCAGAGCTGTTGCTGGGTAGAAGCTGGTATCCCGTCGACGACACAATCGAGATTTCGGCAGTATAGATTTGATGTCTGCAGAGTTGGACTGTGGCCTGTCCAGAGCGGTTACTAGTCGGCTAAAGCTGGTGATAGCTCGGTAGAGAGCCCAAGCGTGCTCAAATGAGATAACTGTTTGCTCAAATCAGACAGTTGAGATTCACTGAAGTCTTGTAATATAGACACAGAAAAGAGCCCTATTAATTAAACGAATTGGACGATAAATTTATTTATTTATTTTTTTTCTCCTCACATATATAACCGGGCTTTGGCCGCTGAGCCGTAGAGTCGTTATCTCACAGAAACTGTAATTTCGTCGATGACGTTACCAAGATCTTGATAGCATATACTTGACGCTGCAGGGTTGGAGTACGGTCTGGCTAAGAACGATCCTGATTTGGCTAAAGCTGGTTATAATTTGGTAAAGAACCTAAACGAACTCAAACAAGATAACTGATGGCTGAATTCGGACAGCTGAGATTTACTGAATTCTTGTAATACTGTCTCAGAAAAAAACTGTACTAACTCAATGAATTGGATGATAAATATACGAGAAACTCGATCAAAATTTTTTTTTTTTTTTTTTTTTTTTTTTTTTTTTTTTCCTACGGCTTGTCTAAGAGCGGGCGTTAGTGCGCTAAAGTTGGTCATAGTTAGGTAAAGAACTCAAACGAATTTAAATGAGATAACGGATTGTTGAAGTTAGTCAGTTGAGACTTACTAAAGTCCTGTAACATAGACTCAAAAAAGAGTCTTACTAACTAAACGAATTGGACGACAACTCACATTAATTTCTCTTTTTTTTTTTTTTTTTTTTTATATATATTTTTTTTTTTTTTTTTTTACATACACAATTTATTCTTAATAGAAAAATCTATAATTATGCCTCCTAAACAGCAGGCTGCTAAAGGCAGAGAAAAGGATAAGAAAGAATCCAAAGTAAATAAAGGAACATCATCCTTTTTTTCCCCGAGACACACAAAAGAAGCGTTAGAGTACTCACATGCTGAGTCATCGGCCTCAATGGAAGACACGCTGTCCAGTCCTATTAGATCGGAGGTTCCTTATGTAACGCAAGAAATACTACGAAACGCTTTAGAGGATTTACTGAAAAATATTAAACAAGAAATTGCTTCTAGCTCCATAGAAATTAGGGAAGACATCGCGAATCTGACAACGAAAGTTACAAATATCGAAGCTAAATATCAACTTTTAGAAGATCAGCAGAACTTAACTTCAACAATGCTTAAAAGCTTAGAAGATAAGTATGATGATCTGCAAATTAAAATCTCAGAGCTGGAAGACCGTTCGCGTAGTTCCAACTTACGCTTTAGGAATATTTCGGAATCCTATACAACTGATAAATTACAAACATTCGTAGTAGAATGCATTCAGGATATGCACATAGAAGAGTCATTGCCTCATAATTTAATTGATAAATGTCATCGCTTGAAGAAACCTAAAAACTTGCCGGATACTATTCCTAGAGACGTTATTGTTTCTTTTTCTTCGGTCCATTGGAAAGAGAATATTCTAAGAGCACGTAGACAACAGATCTCCAAAGATACTACATTTTCAGAAATTCAAATATATGCGGATCTTTCTTTGGGAACCAGGACCTGGAGACGAACCTTTTTACAAGATTTAAAATACCTGCGGGAAAAAAGCATCAAATATACATGGGCCTTTCCGAGAGCCCTAAGAGTATACTGGAATAACTCTGTAGAAACTTTTATGAATGCAAATGCACTAAATGACTGGATAAAACAGAAGCATATTTGATATTGTCTTTTTCTGGACATTGTCTTTTTTTTTTTTTTTTTTCTTTTTTTTCTTGGGGTTAAATTTCTTCACATGTCCATACACATTAGCACTTTATGGAAGTTAATTTTTGGAAGTTCACAGTAAAACTCAAATAATATGATCACTATATAAAAATAATACGTCTATACGGTTTGATCATTTTTTTTTTTTTTTTTTTTTTTTTTCTCTTCGTAGCTGATTATTATAATCAGTAAATATAATAATTAACGTAATTAGTATAGACTTTTTTTACACATAAGTATTTCAGGAAGTAGAATATTACTGGATAATATATTTAGCTCGCACAACAATTATTTTTTCTATATTAACAATCTATTTTTATTCTAACTTATTTAACATAGATTTTATGCATAATTTATACACTTAAGCACTTTACTTAAGAATTGATTGTTGCACATAGTACTTGCTACGACTCTTTTTATGATACTGATTTAATTTTTTATGCATATTTGTTATTTTTCTTCTAAGGATTTGGCCATTTGCAAATTTATGCTAATGTGTTGTAAAGTATCTACACTATGAAGACATGATTCTATTTGAGACGTACTCAATAGATGAGATCTTTATATATCTTATTTAAATGTTTTATATATGTATATTCTGAATGTATTGAGACCAAGGATGTAAATTCAGAAAAGACCTGGGAGCTTATTAGAATTAATTAAGAAACAAAATTTAACTTAATTTTAGGTTTTATGTGTTATATAAGCACAACACGTTTACACGGTTTGATCACCTTTTTTTTTTTTTTTTTCTTTTTCTTTCTCTTATTTCCTTCTTTCTTCACTGCTAACTACTAGTATCAGTTCGCACAATAAATATATTAAATAATGTCATCAGTATAGATTTTTTTTACACATAAATACTTTAGGAAGTAGAATACTACTGGATAACATATTCAGTTTGCACAACTATCTTTCTCACTACTAATAATCCCTTTCTACTTTAATTAACAGACTTAATATAGATTTTATGCATAATTTAGACATCATTGCACCTTACTAAAGAACTGTTGCACATAATACTTGCTATGACTTCTTTTATAATATGGATTTAAATTTTTTATGCACACTGGCTAACTTTTAAAAGGGTCTGGGTATTCGTAAATCTGTCATCATGTTTTGATGAATCTTTACCTTATTGCATCCTTATTAAGACATGATTCTAATTGAGACGTACTCTATAGATAAGATCTTTATATACTATATTTGAATGTTCTATACATGTATATATTGAATGTATTGTGATCAAGGCTGTAATTTCCGAAAAGACCTGGGAGCTAAGTAGAAATAATTAAGGGAGGAAAATTTAAGTTAATTTTTATGTTACTATTGGTAATTGGTGTATAGTTTACACCTAATATACAACTACGATATATCATCTCTATACAGTGCCTTCTCTACATAACGCTGCTACTGAGACTGAGGAAGTAAATTTATAATAGAAATGAGCAAGTATAAAGGGAAAGGAAAAAGGGCAAAAGGAAGAAATACTATGTAACTGGTTTTTTTTTTTTCTTTTTCCTTACAATATAAGACTCATTCACCGGTCTCAAGGCTTTCCATTATTTCTAACTAGGTTTCCATCTCTTCTCCTCCTTTCGGTTCTTTTGAACCTAAGTATGTATCTTGATAATTTGGCTATTACTGAGATGCATTTGTTGAGTCTATTTATGTTACGTCGCACTTTCGGGTGCATTCTTGTTTTGTTTTTTTGCTCCTGTGTTGGAGTATATTTGTTGAGTCTTCCTTTTCAATATGTTTATGTATGTTTTAATATGATTTGTATTTCTGTTAAGGTTTTTTACGGTTTGAGAGATGGAGCTGGGGTTTTAGGCGGAAAAACAGAGGGGCTATATAAATTTTGCAGGTGGGCCAGGGCCGGCGTGATAGACCAGAAAAGTTCTTTTTTCTATTTTCATTTAAATGGGTCTTAAATGTGTTTCGGTCAACACCCAAGGTCTAAACTCGCCTGAAAAACGTAGTAGAGTTTATGCGTGTCTAAAGAAAGAAAGGATTGATGTAATATTTTTTCAAGAAACGCACTGGAGGACTATTGATAAATTAAGATGGGGGGGAAGATCCTTTCCTTATACCTTTCATGCTTCATTGCAAGATAAAAAAAAAAGAGGGGTAGCGATTTCCTTTTCAAATAACATTAACATAGAAACATCATATATAGAAGAGGATGCAAATGCTTGCTACCTGATATGGGTTGGTACATTAAACAATATAAAATATACACTAGTTAATATTTATTTTCCTAATAAGGAGCCAATTACACATCTTAAAATTATTTTGGATAAAGTTGAACAAATAAAAACAGGGATTCTTATTATCGCAGGAGATTTTAACTGTATATTAGATGTATCAATGGATAAAGAAATTGGTAAGCATAAACAAATTAATAAAAATTTAAAAAAGAGATCTAATTCCTTTCGTAATACTATGGATAAAGCTAACCTTTATGATTTATGGAGAGTTAAGCACCCTTCTTTAAGAGATTATTCTCATTATTCAAATGTACATAAGACATTCTCTAGAATTGACATGGTCTTTGGTGACCTTAGAGCAATTAACCAAGTTGAACGGATACTATTGAGGGAGAACATCTGGTCTGATCATAGTTTAATTTTTTTCGATCTTAAAGATATTTGGGGTCCAACTTCGTGTACAACATGGCGGTTGGATGATTCGCTCTTGCTTTCAGCAAAAAATAGAGAAATTATTTCCAATATGACAAAAAGATTTTTTCAAGAAAATAAGGCAGGTCAAACATCCCAAGGGATACGCTGGTGTACATATAAGGCGGTTGCCCGGGGTTTTTTTATTAAGATTAAAAAAAATATGTTAGCAAAACGGGAGAGCTCGTTAAATGAGCTATATGTGTCCTATTATAATCTGATGAAAGATCTTAAATCGGACCCCACACAAACTGGTATAAAAGATATTGTAAGTCTTAAAGACAAAATTAACCAGAAAGAATTGGAAAAGACCAGATACTGTATGGAAAAATTAAAATTAAAATTTTATCATAAAAGTAATAGACCGGATAAATTAATGACAAATCTACTTAAAAAACAAAGGGCCAAAGAAAGAATTACGAAGATTGTAACACAAGGTAATATACGAATGTCCCCTGAAGATGTTGCAGAGGGGTTCAGATTATATTATAATTCGTTATATAATATACCATCAGAAACTAATGAGGCAGAGGTAGAGACATATTTAAAATCGATAAATTTTCCAGCTTTAAACCAAGAACAGAGAGAAACATTACATAGGCCGTTGCAAAGGGAAGAACTAAGTGTAGTGATTGATAAACTACAAAGAGCTAAAACACCTGGGCCAGATGGATTCACAAACTTGTTCTATAAGACCTTTAAAAAAGATATTATAGATCGAATGTTAGATATGTTTCATGAAATCACGACCATAGGCTATTGTCCAAAAGAATTTCTACAGGCCAATATCCTACCAATATTAAAAAAAGATAAAAATTCGGAAGACATAAAAAATTACCGCCCTATATCATTAATAAACGTTGATACAAAGTTATTTTCGTCGCTACTCGCGGAACGATTAAAACCTATCTTGCAGACTCTGATCCATCCGGACCAGGTCGGCTTTGTGTCTGGTAGAGATGCGGCAAATAACATTAGATGTCTAGTGGATATATTGGACTATGTAGAAAAGCAGAAGTGCCCCCTTCTGTCCCTGTCATTAGATGCAGAGAAAGCATTTGACAGGGTCAGTTGGGGGTACCTTAAAGCAACTTTAAAACATTTTGGTCTTTCTGGTTGGATGTATACAGCTATTAATGCTTTATACTCGAATCCTAGTGCCCGGATAGTTGGCGCCGGCCTCTGTTCGGATTGGTTCGATCTTAAAAATGGCACCCGTCAGGGGTGTCCGTTATCTCCTATTCTATACATCCTGTCTCTTGAGCCCCTTGCTATCCAGATAAGAAATAACTATAAAATCAAGGGCATTGATATAGGTAATAACATATACAAACTTCTTCTTTATGCGGACGATGTGATTATTTTTTTATCTGATCCATTGTCTTCACTTCCCATCTTTCTTTCCGAAATAGAAAAATACAGTAAGGTCTCGAACTATAAGTTAAATATGAATAAGTCTATCGCGCAAGTTAAAAATATGAAACCCCATCAAGCTCACAGACTTTCAAGGAATTATTCACTGCATATAAAGGCGAGTGAGTTTGAGTATTTAGGGATCTGCATCCCAGATAAATTGGAAGACCTAGTTGCTAAAAATTACTTACGCATGTTAAAAACCTCTACTGAATCGATTAGAGAATGGCGAAAAACAGATCTCTCTTGGTGGGGAAGGATTAACGCGTTAAAAGCTTACTTAATTCCGAAATGGACTTATTTGTTCCGGACGCTTCCTGTAAAGATCCCAAAGAATTGGTTGGAAATAATTCATACTTCTTTTATAAATTTTGTTTGGAAAGGGAAAATTCCTAGGATAAATTCTAAATTATTGGGTGCTAAACCCAAAAATGGGGGAATGGGATTCCCTTTGATTCAACAGCTATACGATGCAAGCATTTTGTTACATATATCTAAAATATATCAACAGAATATTAAAAAAGAGAGATGGTATATAATAGAACAAAACGCTTTGGGAAACACCCATCTTAACAAATTAGTATGGTCTATAAAGGATAGAGACACACTAATCCAAATCCAAGGGAAAAATATGGTCCTAGAGGCAATTATTCCAGAGTGGCTACGTATTAAAAAAAGATTAGGTATTAAAGGAAAACTGATCGACTCATTAAGCATAGACGTGCTAGAAAAAACAATTGATAACATCTCTCTTGCTCAATGGACAGAGGCTGGTATACAATCAATATCTGAAATTATGATACAGGGAGAATTGATTCCCTTCCCAGATCTTGTAGAAAAACTGAATCCTTTTTCCCCATCCATATTTAATTACCTAAGGATCAAACATTTTATTAAAAAACACGTAGTTTGCACACAGAATGAAACCCATAAGAGAATTGCATCTATTTTTAGTCTTACCCAACCTATAAAATTATTATCAAAATGTATAGAACTGATGAGAGTAATTGAGGGAGACTTACCTACTATTCTGGTAAAAGAAAGATGGGAAAAAGATTTAAACATCACAATTCCAATAGACCATTGGTTAAATATGTATAAACAACTCTTTCCGAGAGTCCATGATCTTTCACTGTTAGAGACTCATTACAAAGTTGTCAACAAATGGTATAGAGTCCCCACTAAAATTGCCCATATGTTTACTACGTGTTCTAATACCTGTTGGCGTTGCGGGCAGGGCGAGGGAACCTACCTACATATATGGTGGCCCTGCCCAATAGTGTTTAAATTTTGGACAGACATTTTAGTTTTTTTGAAAACCGTGGGCGAAATAAATCTGCCGAACTCACCTTTATCTCTTATATTACACCAAGGTTGGCCCCCAATGTCTCCGACTCAGTTAAATCTAATGATACACACATGCTTGGCAGCCAAGAGATGTATCGCCAGAGAATGGAAACAAGCTAGACACTTTGTTTGGTCTCATTTTGAGAAACAACTGCTGTATCAAATTACTATGGAAAGGGAGATTTCCCGAACTCTTCATATATCTTTAAAAAAATTTTGTTATTGGGACACATGCCTACAAAATATCATTAGAGCACGCTCTCAACTGGTTTAGTAGTCCCCCTGAAGTCTGGATACTTCTTGCCTTCGCCCCTGCTCCATCTCGATTAATAGTGTGTTTAATTATTATTACTTTTTATTTTATTATTTTTTTTTTATTATTATTTTTTTATTTTTTTTATTTATCTATTTATTTATTTTTTCTTCTTCTTTGTTTGTATTGTTTGTATTGGTTGTTTGTACGCTTATATTGCTGTCTTTGTGACCTGTTAGTTACATAGCCGATTGGGGGTAGATCAACTGATTGCTTTCCTTTTTTTACAAATGTATACTCTCATTCAGTTTGGGACCCTGACAGTCAATATATTTTATCGTCTATTTTCTATTGTCCAACACAGAGGTTGTTTCTCTGTGAAGGTCTATGTCGTCTTCTCTATTTTTGTATATAAAAAAAAAAAAAAAAAAAAAAAAAAAAAAAAAAAAAAAAAAAGAAATTGCTTCTTGAAAAAAGTATCCCAGGAGTGTCACATCAAAGATTTGCACATTGGTTGTTGTCTTTATCTCCAAAACAGATTGAAGTGGATCATAAAGCTAAATATGTGCTCCCTCAACTAATGCAATATGAGGGCGAATCACATGAGTGTGTTGAGACATTTCAGGGGGATTTTCCATCTCTCTTTAGAAAAGAAGTAGAGGAAACTGATGAACCAGTATTTGTAGATGGTTCTAGATTTTGTTTGAAAGGACAATATTATACCGGATATGCCATTTGGTTTCCAAAGAAAGGTCGAGCTATTCAGCATAGACTACCAGGACATTTTTCTGCACAGAGAGCAGAAATTGAAGCTGTTAAAACAGTATTGGAAATTAATGAGAAAGAAAACAATGATCCTTTGGTAATCTATAGTGATAGTTCATATGTCGTACGTTCACTAACAGACTACTTACCTGTGTGGAAAAAACGAGGTTTTGTGGATTCATCTAACAAAATCTTAAGTCATGTTGATACATTGCAGACTATCTTTGAGCTTGCTTCTAAAAATCCTAACCAATATGCTATTGTCAAAGTACCAGGCCATAGCAGAGGGACTAGTGATTTAGCTTTGGGAAAGCAGATTCTCTAGCAAAGGAAGCAGCTTTGATAGGAGAGTTAGTGATGGAACTAGAACCGTTGGAAGTACTGCCAGTAAAGAGTAAGGAAGCAAATTTACCTTCATTTAGTGATGAACAGATGAAAGATCCGTTCATTGTGGAATGTAAGAATAAAATAACACCTCCTTTTGTTTGTGAAAATGGAGTGATTTGTTATGAAATGCAAGGTAATTTACTTCCAGTTGTGCCTAAACACTTGCAGACGGAATTCACCCGCTATAATCATGAAAGTTTAGGTCATGTGGGTCAGCAAAAGTTGCTGGAAATTCTCAAAGAGAAGTTTTATTGGGACAAAATGGAGGACTCTGTACAAAATGTTGTTCAGTCATGTCTAATTTGTGCTCAAGTAAACCCCAGGCCTAAAGGACAAAAGCCTCCACTTCTAAGAATTGCACCTGCAGACGGTCCGTGGTCTACATTGCAGATTGACTACGTAGGTCTCTTACCTTCAGGTAAACAAGGTCTCAGGTATGCATTGGTTGTGGTGGATGTATTTTCTAAGTGGGTAGAACTGTTGCCTGTCAGGAAAGATGATGCTTTGTCTACGGCAAAAGCATTGGTGAATCATGTTTTTTGTACTTGGGGAATCCCAAGGATGATTTCTTCTGACAGGGGAAGCCATTTTACTGGCAAAGTCATGCAGGCTGTTTGCGCAATCCTGGGGGAACACAGTTCTGCAAGAAAATGGAGGAGCGAAACTGTTTACTATTGGACAGAGAATCCCCAGAGAAACAGCAATACAAGAAGCATGACATCAAGATATCGTGCTACAGATTACTTCCATGGTTGTTGGTGCTGAGTTTTTTGATTGCTGTGTTGTTTGATCTGTACCCGAAGCCAATTGGAATTGATGATCTGACAAAGGATTTACCACAGGAGACATTGTTATCACATAATATAAGAGAAGTTCAGGTGGATCGACTCCTGACATCGGACATTGATACGTCAAGAGACATTGTTGGACAAATTAGATTCGGTTATGGCTCCAGAGATCAACCTTGCTTGACTATATTTTTTGAGCATACCTCAGAAATCACGGTTCATGCTAAAGTAGGACCAAAAGCCAAATTCACACAGTCACAGGGGAATTTTACCCATAATAATCAGACAGGTGTTTGGGAATGTCATCCTACTGAGTCCATGTGGTGGTCTATAACAATTAAGGGAGAAGAACATGCACAATGGACAGGTGATGTTACCAATGAGATGTTAACATCAGGGAAACTGGGAAGATCTAAGACAGAGATTTGGTATAAGACTCAGTCCTATGGGAAAATCTTAGATCCTTCATTGCTTTCTATATCAGCAGGGGATGATGATTGGACTAGGGTTTGGAACTTTCAGGTGGAAAGAGAGATAGCTTTGGTCAAAGTATCTTTTGTGTTTACGGTAACTAATTCTATAGCACCTGAAGTAAGAGTTAATCCCCATAGTGTGAAAAGCCAAGAGGAATTGGAACCTATAGAACTCCAATGTGGGACAAGGTTACCATTACCCCAGGAAGCATCACTCGTTTGGTCAAAAGGGAAAACATCTTTAGGAAGTTTTACGAATAATCCAACTCGTATACTTCATAAGGGTCAAATGGGGGATGTACATTGGAATGGTATGCATTTTATGCTTAGATTAGATAGTCCAACTCGTAAAGACTCTGGGATATATGAATGTTGTGTATTACTGAAAGGAGATTACAAACACTGCAACAGAGCAAATGTCAGTGTTTGGTGCCCTGAAGATAATTTGTGTACTGGTACTACACTCAAACCATCCAATCCTTTTCAGGTTAATTATTTTCAATCTAAACCATTATTGAGGAATGGATCGTTTGTAACCCTAGTTTGGACTTTTAACATGACAGATTGGAAAATATCCACTTGGTTTCCTCAATGTTTGTCACACCTTACTAATATGGAAAAAGGCCTTGCCCAATGGTTTGGACAAAATCCATTGAGAATAACAAGAAGTAGACGAGGTGTTATTGAGGGAATCTTGGGGGGTTTTGGTTCAGTAGGAAGCTTACTTAATACTATGGATATAAATACTCTCAAATCCGATTTGGGATCCGTAAATTATGTAGGAAGTCAGGGAGTAAAAGTACAAAAAGGGTTAAATCAGTTATTGGAAAAAATGGTTCTAAGTTCTGCTACTGTGATTGGGTCGTCTGTATCTCACTTACAGGATGCCACTTTAGACTTAATAGAGAGTCAAGAGGAGAATCAAGTGTCAAGGGCATGCCTGGAAATACAGATAGAATATTCCACTAATCTAAAGATGATTGCACAGGCTTTACAGAGTGGTATTACACCTTTGGGTCTGTTGAAAAGCTTACCTGACAAATATAGTTTTGGTCTGGGACATATTGATTTGTGGATTAATAAATGGATGGGTTGTGATCAGGATTTTTGTATTGGGACATCTTTAATCCCAGTGGCAGGAGTTGAACAAGTAATGGTACCAGTAACAGTTTTAGGAATTCCGGTCAGTGACACACAATTGATTCATTATAATTTAAGATATACAGATTTTGTATTTGATGGGGAAAATCTGGAACAATTAGATGTTTCAGCTTGTCTTCATTTTGTTTCCAAAGTAATATGTCTTCCAGGGCAAGAAAAAGTTGTCTATCATTCTTGTTTTCACAATCATTCATCATGTGAGGCCAGGATTGAAAGTGTTACATCTATGCATGGATTAATGACTCAAGTAAAGAGAGGGAAAGTTTGTTTTCAAGTAATGAAGGAAGAGTCATTGGTCAGAGCATTCTTTTCAAATTGTATGCATAATGAAACTCTTCACAGAGGATTATATTGCATAGAAGGAGATTTGAAAAAGTTGGAGATAGATGGGAAAAAGTTTAATGTCTCCACTATTGGCATAGAGCGTTTAAAAACACTACCTCTGCAATTTAATCTCACACAGATAGACCATTTTCCTTGGAAAACATGGACTGAGGAAATAAAGAAAGATAAGGGATTATTGGCCATATTAAAGCAACAATTGAAAGATGCCGAAATTGTTTTCCAACATAAACAAGGTGAATTAGAACAAATTCAACATCAATGGAATGATATGTCTGGAGTTAGTTGGTGGTCAAATTTAAAAAAATCAGTAAATATGTGGTCACAATCTTCGGTAAAATCCGCAGCTGGGAATATATTGTTGAATCCAATTGTTATTATAGCTATACTTGTTTTATTATGTATTATTTATCAAAGTTTTCTTATGTGTAGAATAAGTAAGATATATAAACATGTTAAGTATGAAGTAGATAAGGGAGACGGAATATTAAGGGAAATGATAAAAAGAGCACAATCCTCTCATTCCATAACAAACGTAGAAAAAAGGGTGTCACATGCTAATGATTATCATATGGTCCCAGGTAAAGTGTGATGTGATTGTAGTATAAATGTGATACGG
>VKOC01016619.1:0-17708 GCA_009364415.1 Spea multiplicata | reverse complement strand
CATTTTGGAGTAGTTGGCAGGATATGCAATGTTCAGCAAGAAAGGAAAAAAGCAGGGGGTCTCCAACATAGAGATTCCGAGGTGGCAGGACAAACTTTTTTTTAAATTAGTCTTTATTTTCTTTTATAAAAGGAAGACATAAAAAAATTACATATAACATAGATACATATAAACAATATTTCAGGAAAGAATCCCAAACAAACAAGAACAAAGAAAGCCGTTGACATATTGTTTCTCCTTGTTGTCAAATACTGAACAATAACAAAGTAACCTAAACATGAAACTTAAAATACAGCTACATGGACTTCAGAGAACTGGGGGAGAAGAGGTGAGAGGAAAATCTATGAGTGTACATTATTGCTGACTAGATTCAAATTATTTATTTTTTGAAGGCATAATTTCCATATTTGTGTTTTTTACAGGATATATCTAAGATCTGCGAGACCTCCTTTTCCATTGTAATCTGAAATTTTAATTGGCTCTCCAACTGTATCATGGTAAAGTATCTTCTTTCCATTCTTTGGCTTTAATTTTCTTAGCTGCTACATTCTACATGTAAGAATGGTTAGATTTAACTGTACTTGAGTCAGTGGAGGCCAACCTAAATGAAGAATGAAGTATTGAAGAAGACTGGGATTCTGGGATTACTATATTGTCTATTCTTTTCAGATAGGAAAGAATATCTTCCCAACACCTACTAACTTTAGAACAGGACCACCATATATGCAGATATGTTCCTATAGAGTGGCCACAACGCCAGCATATGTTGGAATTAACTGGGGACATATTTGCAACACAAGTAGGTACTAAATACCATTTATGTACTACTTTAAATTGCGTCTCCAATAAAGAAAGATCATGTATCCTGGGGAGAAGTTTCCTAATCTCATTTAACCAGTCCTTTACTGTAATTGAGATGTTTAATTCTTTCTCCCAACGTGCTATTACCATGGTAATAGCTTTATCTTCTTCTTTGAGCCTCATTAATTCTGAGCATTTAGAGAAAAGTTTTGCTGAATAGTTAGAGCCAAAGATTTGAGCTAGTTTCTGGAGTATGGCACCCTGTATACTTAAGACGTGTTTATTTATGCATTTCTTAACTCACAAATAATTAAAGATGGTTAGTTTCGTTGACTTAAATTTGCTTATTCAAGAAGGAAAGGAAATCATCTTTTCATGTGACATGATATCTGCAATTGAAATCACTCCAGCCCGTCTCCAATAATCAGGTGAGATATTATCAATGATTAATTTATTTTTGATGCCCAATCTCTTTTTAATATTTAGCCATTTCAGATATGATGCTCTCTAATACCTTATTTTTATCTATAATATGGGTTAGTATGTCGTTATCTTTTAAGGACCAGATTTTTTATTTTATTTGTGGGAACAAAGCATATTCCTGTCTGCCCATGTGAGTATGGGAATGTTGCACTGGGCGAGTAGTCCCAGCAGTAAGGGTATGTCAGTTTAATGATACTGAAAACCATAATGATACTGAAAACCATAAGTCCAGCTTGAGATGAGAATTGCTTTCCATAAGTGACAAGGCAAGGATATGATTCCCTTCCTCAACAGGATGTATAACGTTAGCAAATAAATTAAATTAGTATGCTGAACTAATAGATGGAGTGGTTAATAACACCCTTACCACTCTGGGAGTAATAAATGAGGAAATTAGTCAAATTCATAAAGTGCTCCTGCAAAATCGTATTGCCCTTGATTATTTGCTGGCCATACAAGAAGGCACTTGCAAAGTAATAGGAGAAGAAGAGCTGCACCTGGGTAGGTGACAATCATAATTTTATTCAAGAACATATTGATAAGATAAGAGAGCTTCAAAACAAAGTGCGTAATATCTCTTATGAGTACTGGAATCCTTTCAGTTGGTAGGATCCATGGGATCCTGGCTGAATGATTTAATGTCAGTTTTTATGAAGCCAATAGTTGTGATACTGATACTACTGTATGTGATATAATGTAAACTAATAGTATGCTGTGTTTCTTCTAGAACTAGGTGTGGCGCAAGTGGGACCCAACAAAAAAACATATGTCCTACTCAACAGATCATGGGAGCCCACTGCCCCGTCCATCAAGAAACAGATAGACAAGCTCTGCAATGACTTAAAGCGAATGGATTTCGATCCATGCATGGGTTTGTCAGGTTGTTTGGGAGGTAAAAGGCCACATTTGGGCATTACACTTTTTTCCTCCCATTTTGGTCAGTTTGTGCCTATGCCCTATCTTTAAGCCTGGCCACTCCAATTATTAATAATAAACTTTATTTTATTAATTTTTTGACCTTTTTTTACAATTTTTGCCATCCAGGTTCTCTGATGGGCATAATTATTTAAATGTTACCACTATATTTTTTTATTATTTTTTTTAATATTTACTAATCACATCAAGGCTTGAGAAAGACCTGTGTGTCGAAACGTTGCCTGCGTGAAATAAACTCACCTTATCATTTGAGTGCTGAGCCTCTGCTTCTTTATGCCGACAGAGATGCCAGAGACTTTTGTGGTTACGTTTACATTTCAAGTATTTTTCTCTCCTCAATCGAGACATAAAATGATATGCAAAAGTACTAGCATGCCAGGTCATACACAGGAATCCAACACAGGAGGAACATACTCACAGATCTGGAACCATAAAAGGGCAACCAGCAACCAAAGTAGCCAAGTAATTAAAGTCACAGCCAGAAGGAAGAGGATTGGCTACAGAAGTTATAAGAGGAAGTTGGAGTGGCCTAACAGAAAGCCATGGGGAGGACGAAACCCTGACAACCAGAGACAATTACAATAGTTTCTGTTTATTGCTCTTAAACTTGACAACAGGAGTAGAGTAAGAGAGACTCAGAAGGACAAATTTGAGTCAATTCTCATTTTCACCCACCTGTTTCCACCCCCAGACCATTAGCTTCTGCTTCCCTATCTTAGGAACCCATGTAATTGGATGCTACAAAATTGTCTCAAGCTGAAAAATGGAATGGGGAGAATGTTAGATATGGGAGTTGCAGGCTCTGCCATCAACCATGTTTGCCTTCCAGCACAAGATTCAATGTGTTTCCACCTATCAACCATCTCGGCCTTCGATGGCCACCTGTTGCAACCTTTTTGCATCATCCAGCAAACTACTCCTTTGCTTTTCTGTGCCTCCCATGGCTACATACTCATAATCCATTCTATCTATTGGCAGACTGGGGACACCCAGGCCTGGGGTAATTCCTGTAGTTGGCGCTGTCTTCAACGATTATTGATGAAGAATACCTCTAACGCTTTAGTCTCAGCTTTACCAGTGCCCATGGCTTACAGAGAATACCAAGAAGCCTTTGATAAAAAAAATAACCCAAAGCTAGCTAGGTTTGTTTTGCCCCATGTGAACACTACTAAAACAATTGAAGCATTGGATCGACCTTTAGGACTTCGTAGTTTTGTTTCCTTTTGCTGATTAGTGCAGGCATGGTCCTCCTGCAAGAAGCTACCAGACCTAAAGTCAGTAGCTCCTGGCTGCCTGCATGTCCAGACCACAGGGAACTCTCCAAAGTTGGTTTCTCTGGTATTAAGACACCCTAATATGACCCTGTTGTAATGTTACATCTGTGCTCACCAGAAGCACATACCGCGGAAGTTTTGCCCACAGTAAGGCCAACAAGGGGTTGAGTCCCAAGTTAAGAAAACCAGAGCTTAGAGTACTCTAACAGCAAGGAGGCTATGTCAAAAGCACGTAAATGCAAGGTTCTGGGACAATAACGGAAGATAGGTGTCCAAACAAGTAATTCAGGATACATGTCGGTACATGTAGCGGGCAGTCATACAAGCCAAGGGTCAGCACACAGGCCAGGTAGTCAGACAAGCCAAACTGATACATTTGGAGATCAAGTTCAACTACATAATTGCTAGGCAAATGGATAGTCTGACAAGCAATGGGTCGAAAAAAAGATAATCGAAAAGCTCTGAATACAAAAGACCAAAACAGGGTGTCAGTAGAGAACATTTATGAATTTTTAAATCCGGTGCCTGACCAAGCTCCACCTCCAGCTGTTCATCAGAGGCTAGGTAAGTACCTGTCTTTTGGGGACCTTGCGCTGGCTGGCAGGGTCCTGCCTACCAGTAGCAGGACCCTGAGATGGGACTGTAATGCATTTTAATTAAATGACTCCTGGGCCTGGTCACGACAGGGTTAATTAGCTAAGTATAGTTATATAACTTGTAACTTAGGCGTCAGACGTCAACATGTACAGACCACTGTGCCCAATCGAAGGAGACGCCCAAGCACATAAGAGCAACATGGTGAAGGATCTCTGGTTGGTTTGCCTTGCCAGCACCATAAGATAGAGGGCCAGCCTATATCTCAGAGCCATCTAGCTACCTGCCCATCAGTAGTGGGACCAAGGATGTGACACTCATGCCTTCTCCTATCCCTAGATGTGGAGAAGGCATTTGATCACTTGCATTGGGGTTATATAGAACAGGTATTCTGACCCTTTAATTAACTTAATTAACACAGCTCTCAGCCTATAATGTACAGTCATCAGCATGCAAAAGTCTATTCTGCAGTGTTCTAGGCCAATAGTTTCCATATACGCAATTAAACTCTCCCCTCTTTGTCCTAGAGATGTCCTTCCAGACAATACAATCGTGACTCATTAAATTCATCTGGAATAATAAAAGGCCCTGTTTGTCTCTTTCACTATGCTGTGGGGTAGGGTGGCAAGACAGAAGCCCGGATGAAGTTTGCAAGCCCCAAAATCACATGGAAAAATGTGTTATGGTCTGATGAAACCAACGTTGAACGTTTTGGCCATAATTCCAGAAAAGTATGTTTGGTGCAAAAACAACACTGCACATCACCCAAAGAACACCATACCCACAGTGAAGCGTGGTGGTGGCAGCATCATGCTTTGGGCAATTTTGGCACAAAACCTTCAGGTGTCCATTAGGAAGGTGAAGATGAAGAGGAAGATCACCTTTCAGCACGACAACGACCCAAAGCACACACACCCAAATCCACAAAAGCATGACTTCACCAGAAGAAGAATCCAACTGAACACCTGTGAGGTGATCTGAAGAGGGCTGTGCACAGGAAATGTCCTCACAATCTGACAGATTTGGAGTGCTTTTGCAAAGAATAGTGGGCATATATTGCAACGTCAAGATCTGTCATGCTAATACACTCCTACCCAAAAAGACTGATTGATTGCTATAAAAAAAATTAAAAGGTGCTTCAACAAAGTATTAGTTTAAGGGTATGCACACTTAAGCAACCAGGTTATTGTGTTTCTTTTTTCCCCTTGAAAATGTCAGCTTGTTTTGCAATTGAATTGTTCACGTTATAGTTACATTAAAGGTGGAAAAAGTTCTGACATGATTTATCGTTGTCTCATTCTTTAACATCACAAGAACCTGGCATTTTAACAGGCGTGTATAGACTTTTTATATCCACTATAAGCATATTTGCCAATGAATGTGATGAGGCATATTCTGACTCTTAGCCCACCCGTTGAAGCAAAAATAGAGTACAGTCTTTGCAATAACAGCAGCGATATAATGACAACTAGGGACCCCAGACCACCAATCGCCCTGGAATGTTTTAGTAGAGAGACTAGAACACCCTTACCCCACTTAATACCGACCAACAGAATCTCTATGGTTAGGGGACATATAGTAGTATTCCACTACTACTCATACAGGTATCTCCGAATGAACAGGGAAATTCTTCGAACTGGTCAACTCTAAGACAGTTTGACTTTCCCTGAGCCAATTTTTAAAAGTCCCTCCAATTTTGAACTCCCATCAACATCCTCCTGCTTCCCAAAGCTGTGTTCCGGAGTTGATCCACTTAAGTGCCGGAGCCCCATACCTTCTGAGAGTAAACCAATCTGATATTCTCTAATAAGGAGCTTGTCCACCCAATTGTAAGTTGCCTTTTTTGACATACTGGGAGAGGGAACTGTTGTCACGTTGGATCCAGACTCTCTCACAAATGCAAGGGGTTATCCGAAGTGTCTTCCACTTCAAAACTTGTCCAAAGGTTCTGTATCGATGGTACCTTGTACCCTCAATGCTATCCAAGATGTATTCAGGAGCTGGAGGGAATGCGGAAACACTAGCACGAACCATAGTTGGTGGACTTGCAATAAGATCCTTAAATTTGATAACAGTCCTTGGTATGTTCAGAACCTCGATGTATCCTGAGATCCTCTCTTTACTGAGTTCTCTACTCAACTCTCTCCTCTTTTGAATACCACTCCTTCGTTGTTTTTTTTTGTTTTTTTTTTCATTTCAATGTTCTTGAAAATTGGTAACTGTTCTTAGTAAAATTAGGTTTTATGTAAAAATGGCTTATCTATCTGTCATTACTGACTGCTTCATAAATCTGTAGTTCAGAATGATTATATCGTACACAATGATTGGAAGTTCTAATAAATTTCAAGTTAAAAAACAAACAAAAGAACATAAATATTGGGGTTTCCATCACAGTATATGGCCATATACGGCTTAGCCTGCCATTACAGGCTATATTACTTACCAAGGAGCTGAATCAGTGGGACTGCTCTGCAATAAGTCTCTCATGCAATTTAAAGCCTTCTCTCAACACCATTAATAAGCCACCTGTGTGGAAGGTGGAACTGCTGAACCCCAAGGTTTGTTCAGAGCCTGCACGTATTCAGCTCTTTGGTAAGTAATCTAGCCATGAAATATTAGATAGCACTCGCCAAACCTGGGGTATTGTTATGTAGTGGCTGGCTAAGGAATATATAGCCATATAATGTTATGGAATCCCCTATATATACCTTAGATAGGTGTTTCTTGAATGGTATCCGCTAAATTCTCATTTTGGAAATGTTAAAAGAAATGCTTATTCATTTGAATATATCTCAGACATATGCAGACAATATGCTTTCACTTAGTCAGACCAATATTAGCAAGCACAATATTAAGGGATACAGACTTTGTTGTTGACTAAGCAAAGTAAATCTTAGACTGTGTGATCTACAACTGTGTGTCTGAACAAAAGGTCAGCAATGTTCTTCTCACAGTTTGGTGAGATGTCAGCTTGCTTCCAGAATAATTACTAAAGTAATTTAAAACTAGTAATTCAGGGATTCTTTTTTTTTAAATAACTCATTCAGTTGCAGTTTCTTCCTTATGCAGTTTGCCATCTTTTTACAAACTACATTTCCTCTAAAAACAGCTTTATATACATATATGCGCACACACACACACACACACACACACACATATATATATAATATATATATATATATATATATATATATATGAATGGCCAACACTTGCAAGTTATGTAGTGTTAAGGGCAAGTTATTGTATAACTCTCGCTAAGTTGACTATAAATATACTGTATATAATAAGTCTGTTATGTGGCAAAAATTGCTTTGAACATGCATGGCAATAAATAACTACAGTAGTCATTAGTAGCTAATGTCATCAAGACCAGTCTCTAAAAGCACCAAGAAAACAATTAGAATTAGATATTATTTAAATATATATTAAAAGGGTTTTTAAAAATCTTACATACCGTATTTGCTTGATTATAAGACTTAATCGTGACTATCGTCTGAGCAAATCGTCTGACTATAAGACTAAGATCCAGATCCCCCCCCGCAGTGCATCAGGGGACCTGGATCCTCCTCTTTGGTAACCTCCGCTGCTGCCGACATTTCCTCTGGGGGCTTCTCTGACGAAGCATCGGCGTGGCGTGACCTTCCGGTGCTCCACCATAGAAGCCCCGGCGATACGCACAGACAACTACCGCCTGGGCTTCTATGACTGAGCACCGGAAGGTTATGTCACGCCGGTGCTCCATCATAGAAACCCCGACGGAACTAATGGGTAGCAGAGATTGTCTACGCGCATTGAGCAGACATCCACCGGCTGCCCCACTAGACACCAGGGAGTACAAGGAAGGAGTCTGGGGAAGCATTGGTAAGTCAGGAGGGGGGGGGGCAGAGTGACATATGGGGGGATATAAGGCATTCCTTTAGGCAGCACAAAAACGAATAGTTGCGTCACAAGGATATCCATGAATGTATAAAATTAATTTATTGAACATCCATGGAAAATAAAATCAAAAGGGAACTGAACGAAAACACAAACAAAAAGGCTAAACCACTTGACGTGTTTCACAGTCATAAACAGAATGGTATACTGTGTTGAATATATAGGGTACATGCAAATTAAAACAATTAGAAAACAGCAACAGCTATGCAAATGTGGGAAGAGACTCAGGAGCTGGGGATACACCCCCTCCTAGACCCAGCATGTAAAATCACCACAGGTGCCACAGATATATGACCACATGCCTAAAATAATGAGAGGACATCAATTTATAACAGAAAAAATATATGTGTGTGTATATATATAATATAAAGGCAATATTAAACATTGTATTGTAATATACAAATCCAATAACATATATTAATATATATATATATATATACACACAAATGAAGAAAGAACACCATAAATTTGATGTAGTATAAATAGAAGCATAAGACGAAATAAAGAATATTACACCGGAAGCATATCTGTAGCAAAATGCTACACAAAACAACATTTGAGTTGAAGCAAATGTTACACCTACTACCACCTCCATAGTCTCCAAATCACTGAAAAATAACCAGTAGAAAAGGACCAATGCAACCACTAGATGGCAGTAGATGTCGGTTAATACAAACGTAACACTATGTTACTCTGTAGAAATTAATCCACATAGCAAGAGACCTCATATTGTGAGTTGAGGCCATGAAGCATTTGAGTGCACAGCCGAAATATACAAACTTCTCTTTGATTGAGACGGTTAGTGATACAACCCCCACATGGGGAGCATTTTCCCCCATCAGAAACCCCATTTTTCTCCCCAATATCCCCTACCCCACTTTCTCCTCATCTCTTTTTTTTTTTGCAAACACAGACAATAATATATAACTTGAAACACTGGTAAAAAACAGCTAATCTTTGTAACAAAAATGTTTTTTTGAATATTGAAAAATTGGACCCTAGGCAAGCATTTCGTTTGGCCCCGATGCACGCTCCTTAGCATGCAATCATTCCCTCCGCTCCCTACCGTGACATTGAGAGACACCCCCCCCATTATCATCTCCAGAGTCCCTTTGTCCCCTCATTTGCTAAGCCACACCTTTCTTTTACTTATTCCCTGTAGTTCAGTATATGGATCAAATAAACAACACATGGAAACAGCAAGTGCATGTATACATCAACTGAATAAGACATAAAAACCCTGTGTTTGCAGGAATATATAAACTATGTATGGAAACATAGCATAGCAGATACAGATCAACAGAATAACAAACAAACCAGGCTTTGCAGGTATAGATCAACTGGCATTCACATAAAAACTCAGCATTAAAGGTATAGATAAAAACCCCTAAATTACAGGCATAGATCACAGGTTGCACACCCCAAAGGCCAGTCTTGGCATCCACATTCCCCACATAGAACCTGACCAGCACTCAGATTACACAAACAGATTACATCCAAGTGTGAGCCAACTTTGTGCCCAAACACCCCGGTGTTAGCCAACTTTGTCCCCAAACAGCCCAGTGTGAGCCAACTTTGTCCCCAAGGCTCAAACACCCTGCTGAGCCATCTTTGCCTTTCCATAAATCGGATCTATGATACACACATCCATCTACACCCTCTCCCCCTTCTCACACTATCTACCCTCTCCCTACCCCCTTCTCCCTACCCCCTTCTCACTATCTACCCTCTCCCTACCCTTCTCACTATCTACCCTCTCCCTACCCCCTTCTCACTATCTACCCTCTCTTTACCCCCTTCTCCCTTTTGTGGTTCACTTACCGTGCTGAAGTCCTGTGGTGGGAGCGCAAAGCCTCTGTCGCTGTTCTGCCGTGCTGTGCGCGGCTTCATTGTTGAGCACCGGTATATGACATCATATTCCGGTGCTCAGCGTCAAGCGCTGGCACCCAGACAGGCGCCTCATGCGTGCAGTCAGGGCAGCGCTGAGGTGGGTGGCGGCAAGGAGCAGAGGAGACAGAAGGGCGCCGAGCAGTTACTGAAAACTCTCTCTCTTCAACATACCTGCAACATTTGACCACAGCTATACATGCCCATAATATTAAACCAGGTTCCAGCTGGCTCGGTGCGAGCATATTACCCAGGGCATGCGACCGCTTAGAAATAAAATTAATATCCTGTTTGAGAATTTTAGCATAAGTCTCATCAGTTTTAAGAATAGATAGAATTTTTGTAAGATATTTCTAATTTGGTTGAACTCTACACTGTAGTTAGTGATGAAGGCAGTATCCATCAATTCACCACTCTTCTTGGTGTCTCCACATCTGTCAGTAAGAAGATGCTCTCTCTGTTTTGCACTGGTATTAGAACAGACCCTATCTATATCCTTGGCTCTATAGCCTCTAGCTCTGAACCTGTTTTTAAGTTCAGTGGCCTGCTTATCAAATGAATCCTGAGTGGAACAATTCCTTTTCAGTCTTATAAATCGTCCAGTGGGGACATCTACTTGCATGCAGCACAGTGTTTCCAGCAACCTTCTTACTAAAATAGAGGTCAAGTTATCAAGAGTATTAGGCTTCACCCCGAATTGTAAATCTAGAAAAGAGATTGTATCTTTGTGATGTTCAAACGTAAATTTTAGATTCATAGAGTTAGCATTGGCATAGGACACAAAATATAGTGTCAGGTCCAGGCCAGGTTGGCAGATTTGCATAATATTGGGGGCAGGTTGACAAATAAAAGGAAGTTTATTACATTTTTTAAAAAGTTTTTATGAAATATGAAAAATTGTTTACATGTGAATTAATATTTATTAGTAAAACTTTTTTCTCGTAGGGTAGTCTTATATTCAGGCTTTTTCTTTTTTTCCCTAAATTAATATTCAAATTTTGGGGGGTTGTCTTATAATCGGGGTCATGTTATAATTGAGCAAATACAGTATTTCTGTGCTATTATTTTTATGAACGTACGTCCACTTGACAAAGCCCTAGAACATAAACTATATGTTTATGGTAAAAACTATTGACAGTGCCGTTGCAAATGTATTCACCCCCTTGGCATTTTTCCTGTTTTGTTGCATTACAACCTGGAATTAGAATGGATTTTTTTTTGGAGTTCATGTAATACATACAATAGTTCAAATTGGTGAAGTGAAAAATAACTTTAAAAAAAACAAATCTAAAAAATAAAAAACGGAAAAGTGCCACGTGCATATGTATTCACCCCCTTTGCTGTGAAGTCCCTAAATAAGATCTGGTGCAACCAATTACATTCAGAAGTCACATAATTAGTTAAATAAAGTCCACCTGTATGCAGTCTAAGTGTCACATGATCTCAATAAATACACACCTGTTCTGGAAGGGCCCAAAGTCTGCAACACCACTGAGAAAATGGCAACACCAAGCAAGTGGCACCATGAAGACCAAGAATGTCACCAAACAGGACAAAGTTGCAGAGAAATACAGAAATTCAGGGCTGGGTTATAAAAAAAAATATTTTAATCTTTGAACATTCTATGGAGCACCATTAAATCCATTAATAAGAATGGAAATAATATGGCACTACAACAAACCTGCCACCAAATTCACAGACCAGGCAACCAGGGCATTAATCAGAGAGGCAACAAAGAGACCAAAGATAAATCTTAAGGATCTGCAAAGCTTCACAGCGAAGACTGGAGTGTATGTCCATAGAACCGCTTTAAGCCGTACACTCCACAAAGCTGGGCTTTACAGAAGAGTGGCCAGAAAAAAAGTCATTGCTGAACGCCAAAAGGCATGTGGGAGTCTACCTAAACATATGGAAGAAGGTATTAGATGAGACTAAAATTTAGCTTTTTGGCCATCAAGGAAAATGCTCCTGGTCAGGACTGAAGAAATGGATGGGAATAAATACTTGAGGGAAGCCTGTTTCAATTCTACGGAGATTTGAGACTGGGACAGATGTTCACTTTCCAGCAGGACAATGACCCTAAGCATACTGCCAAAGCAAGTGGTTTAAGGGGAATCATTTAAATGTCTGGGAATGGCCTAGTCAAAGCCCAGACCTCAAGCCAACTGAGAATCTATGGTATGACTTAAAGATTGCTGTACACCAGCAGAACCCATCCATCTTGAAGGAGCTGGAGCAGGTTTGGAACACTTTTTTGGGGACAATGCGGACTCAGGGGTCGGCTTATCACTCACATGGTGAATCCTTGTCAGCAGAGCTTCTCACCTAAAGCTGATGCGGTCTTGCGAGTTCTCTGACCTTTCCCAACTAATAGTGACCTTAGAGGCAGGCATAAAGACTTATGTGATCAACATACCTATTTAGAAATGGTAGCGCTTAGGGGTGGTTGATTAACTACAGCATACAGTGCTCTTTTCTGCGCACTAGGTCCAAAACCCATTATAATTATAATATAATAATAATAATAGTAATAATACTAACTTAAAAATATTTGCTAAGGTCCTTGCTACCAGACTCCAACATTGTTAGGCCAGCTGGTACGCCTAGACCAGAAAGGGTTTATCCCAGGCAGAGTGGGTCGGTACATACAGGGCCTTAAACACTATCTCTACACTGCCCACACATCTGGCCAGAAGATCCTTCTCTTGTCCATGGATGCTGAGAAAGCGTATGACAGGGTAGCCTGGAACTTTATGTTCCAGACTCTTCCTTCCATGGGTTTTGGACCGCTGTGGCTAAACTGGATCACCTCCCTGTTCTCCTCCCCCTTGGTGCACATTCCACTAAATGGGACGCGACAGGTCTATCCCCTCTACGCTTCTGTTTGCCCCTTCTTGAACCATTGCTGCAGGCCATTAGGGACAATCCGGACGTGTATGTTCTGGATTGTCGGGTGTGCATATGCTGATGACCTGTTTTTTCGCGGTATCCCAACCCACTATATCTCATCCCTAATATACAATAGGAATTGCAGATTTATGGGTCTTTGTCTAACTTTAAAATAATATTGAAAAAACAGAGGCCCTGTACGTGACCTTGCCACCGGGTGAAGCGGCAGTCGCGTGGGGCTCGTTCCCATATAGGTGGTTTCTTTGCAGAATCAATTGCGAGACAATTTCATATCTCTTGGCATGGAGGGTAATCGTAATTAAGATGAATATCCTTCTGAGGGTGTTATACCTTTTCCAGACTTTGCCAATTACCTTCCCGAGGGGGTATTTTAAGGCACCACACACCTTGGTGATACAGTTTGTGTGGAGACGAAAGGACCGGGAAGGCCTCGCCATACCTGATTTCCACAATTATTACCGTGCAACTCATTTGCAGCGTATCCTAGAGTGGGGATATTCTCCCTCCAAGCTGTGGATCGACATGGGACAGGCTAGAACCCCGTACCACTGGAATACGAGCATGTGGCTCTGCCCAGGGGCCTTCCAGACTTTGTCCTCTCCCAAACCTTTTGTACGAGCCTCATTGGGGGTGTGGCGCATACGAAGGGTGGGGAGGACTCTCTCGTCCTTCCCCTCTCTTCTGATGGCTATAGACGGTAATTTGGATTTCTTTCCAGGGATGGAAGGTGGGTTCCTGAGATCATTAAGCCTTTCATCTGATGCCTTATTGTCAGAGGAGTGGGGGGGGGGCGCTCCCCTTTGAACATGCACACTACCCTTCGATGCTATTACTTTAATCAACTAGTATGTTACTTATCAGATCTTCCAGGTAAACACAACCTGAGGAGAGATATGAATGAGTTTGAACAGCTCATGCGGATGGAGGGGATGTCTCGGAGAGGAATCTCGAGGACATATCATTTACTATTGGTAGACAGACCTTCCACACCTCCGCCCTTCATGGGGAAGTGGGACAAAGCCTTGGGGGAATCTCTTTCTGACCAACAATGGAAAAAAAATGCATTATGGCACACAAGTGCTCAATTGCATTTAAGATTCAGGAGAACGCCTACAAAGTGCTAACTATGTGGTACAGAACTCCTGAGTACATCTGTAGGATTTTCCCGGGGAGTGATCCGACAAGTTAGAGGTGCGAGGTTTGTTCCTACACATATGGTGGCGTTGCCAAAAATTTACACCATTTTGGGTAGGTGTTTTCCGATGCGTGGAGGGAGCGACGGGCTATGGGAGTGTTGGGCTCCTGCTTAATTTGAATGGATCGTTGGTGTCCATGAAATCCTCTTTAATGCTGCCCGTTGTCTGATCCCCATATTTAAAAAAGCAAAGAGGTTCCAAAGCGGAGGAAATTAGAACTATGGAAGAACTGGTTTATCTGACCTCTGACAGGATGAAAGCTTTCACTGGTGTGTGGGCATGCTGGCTAGCCTTCGTGTCCTCTGAGGAAGCAGAGGAGATTCTTAAATAAGGGCGCATCGGACCTTGCTGTAACTCATACATTTCCCTTTTCTTATCCTCTACGGTCCCACCCTCAACCTCCCCCCCTTTTTCCCCCCTCTCTCTCAGTTTTTGGTACTTTCACACTTGGGGGGCAGCACACACAGGCTGCCTGGCCCTATGGAGCTACAGGTTTGTGCAGGTTGCTGCCAGGTACTCTGTTAAACTTGGTTACGTACCTTATCCTTGTTATGTTGTATCTGATGTGTGATATAATTATTTAATAAAAAAAATTTATTTCCTTTTATTTGCCACTCTGCCCCCAGTTATGCACAGATATCCCTCAGATATACCTTATACCCCCTCTGCCTCCTAGATATGCCTTTTAACCCCCTATTTGCCACTCTGACCCAGATATGCCTTATACACCCCTATATGCCACTCTGCCTCCCTGACATGCCGTTTAACACCCTATTTGCCACAATTTTACAATATTCCAATATCACAGCTTTCAATACACCAACTGCAAATAACCAACCAAATATATTTAACTATGTTAGGACTTAAAGACATTCAAACAAAAAAGATATGTTTTAGTTATTTAATAGATAGAGTGACATTCACAGGAACAATTTATTAGACTGAAGACTGATTTATTTATCCTCAATCTACAATGCTCAAAAACTTTAAAAATGATTAATGAATAAGGCCCCAGTAATGTACTGAAATTCAATCATTAGCTTTCTAAATGGTCAGCAAACAGAAATATTCTACTGCAGTGGAATGTGCCCTTTTCTTATATTTGTATTTATATGGTAGTATGTAAATATAAGGGATACTTTAAAAAACATATACAAACAATATTTTAAATTTTGAATGAAGTGGAATACAACAATGTAAACCCTGCAGAATTCTCCTGAGCAAGCATTATTCTTCACTTCACGTAGAAGATGCCTTGGTCATGAAACTTAACTGAAGCAGCTTGTGAAGCATTTTAAAATGGCATCCCTTTTGGAAACAAAAAAGAAAGCAATAAACATAGTTAGACATATTTCAAATGGACACATACACAACTGATAAGTTGGTGGATAAGTGTAAGCCTCCCATCAGAAGTTGTAGAGGCTAACACAGTATGGGGAGTCTAAACACACATGGGGTAGGGATAAAGCTATCCTGATCAAGCTACTTATGGTCTTTACACTGCCTGTTTACTTCCCTCCTTGGCACCCCCCTGACTTTGGACAAACATGGTTTTGCTTGTGTGCTCAGGTACTACAATATTCCAACATGTACAATATAAATCAAATAGGTTTCAAAACTTTCTTTTTTTAATTTTAGACATTGCTGTAATATGTTTTGTTAATACATATTACAAAGTTTTGTGTTCCACAACATACCTTGCAAAGGGAATATATGAGAGGCTATACCTGAAAAAATAAAGATCAGAGATTAAATTTACCAATTTAGCATGCAGTATCCAGTCTAAATCAAAATTTCTATTGAGCAATTCAAGGCTTAATATTACTATTTTACTGATATTAGTAATATAATATAAAACAAAGTTTCAAGCTTTAGTTTTGCCAGTAGAACACTGGCAAAACCAAACATTAGGGACATGAGCCGAAATGGGTTGGGCGGCGTCAGGGGAAATTGTCCCCAACGAGAATTCTCCTAATTCCAAGGAGGGGCGGAGTTGAAATGGGTTATGCTGCGTGACCCTGCAGTGCTATCGCAGCAGCTTACACTGTGTGGTGATTGTGTGTGTCCTGGTATGTTAGTTTGTGTGTTAGTGTACATGTCTGTCTGGGTAAGTTAGTGTGTGTCTGCATATGTGTGAGTGCTTGAGTATACTCCTGGATATGTTAGTTAAGGTGTCAGTATGTGTAAGTTAAGTTGTGTGTTTCTTCTTGCTTTAAAAAGTTTTGGTGTTGCTCCTTCCTTTAATTCCAAGGAAACTTGTTGTCCCTTTACAGTCCCCAACTGGCCATCAAACACTGGTGCATACTTCTCTTGCAACTCCTCAATCCGGTTTAGTCCGGTCTGCTTTTGATTCAACACATGACAAGAATACTTCTGGCATCCCACGAGCTTTTATCTACTCCCTACCAAAAAGTAGAGGCCCTCCATTCTTTAAGATATACACTCACTGGCCACTTTCTTAAGTACACCTGTTCAATTGCTTGTTAACACAAATAGCTAATCAGTCGATCACATGACAGCAATGTATTCAGGCATGGGGACGTGGTCAAGACAACTTGCTTAAGTTCAAACCAAGCACCACAAAGGGGAAGAATGGGGATTGAAGTGACTTTGAACATGGCATGGTTCTTGGTGCCAGACGGGCTGGTGTGAGTATTTCAGAAACTGCTGATATACTGGGATGTCTGAAGGCAAAAATGGGTCCGACCCGGTACTAGCAAGGTGTACCTAATAAAGTGGTCAGTGAGTGTATATAGAGGTAGTTCCTTCTTACACTTTAATTTTACACTCATTATAGGCCGCACCCGATTATAGACCGCACCCTAAAGGTTTGGTGCTATTTTAACCCCTTGACTGCTAACGACGGCATTACCTAGAGACCCCCAAATTAAATTATCTAAACATAAACTAGTTTAACTTTTAAAAAAACAAAAATTTTTTAAGTATTCTAGCTAAATGATCACTGTGGTAGCCAATGTTACCACGGTGATCATATAGCTATGAAAAGTCACATTCCCTTTTTAAAAATGGCCGATGTTAAATTTTAACCCCATGATCCCTTGGATCATGGGGTTAAATTTAGCCAATGGTAGAGGGAGGCAACTTTTGAAATCCTGATGAACTGTAAATTAACTGCAAATATTATTAAAATCAGCCATTTAGCCTGTGTGGTACGTGAGTAACCATCTCATCCCTGCATTTTTACTGCAAAACTTATTTTTGCTGTAAAAGTGATTTTTTTCTCTCCCTTTACGATCATTTCTTTGGGATTGTAAGGGGAAAGAATGGTGTGTGCTTCTGCGAGTGAATGGAGATATGAAAAGCGTGTGAATGGTCAGTAATTAGGGTTGAAGCCTTGATGTGGCATTACTGCTCACGTAAGAAGTAAAATTATGCCACAAAAAGTACACATTTGCAGAAACTACACCCCTTGGCGCATCAAATGAGGGGCTGCGTGTGTTTCTAGTACAAACCTGGAGTGCGCAAGACACAAATGAACATGTCACTATGGTTAGAAATAACATATTTTCTAGCCAAAGCGACATATTCTGTCATTATTTGTGCACTCAACTTTTGTCCTAGAAATACATGTAGCCCCTCATTTGAACCTCCAAGGGGTGTAGTTTCTTGAAATGTGTACTTTATGTACCCTAATTTAACTTCCCAGATGTCTAGACCACTTTATCTTCAG
>VKOC01016617.1:0-10164 GCA_009364415.1 Spea multiplicata | reverse complement strand
TAGTATACCCAGACACACACAGTCACCACAATAGAATACCCAGACACACACAGTCACCACGCTAGTATACCCAGACACACAGTTACACACAACTTACTATTGTAAAGCCTCAGCCTGTTTTTAACACAGCACAAACTGCCCTGCTACTACTGCGTGGTCATGCAATGTGACGTGAAATCGCTCAACCGTGCCTCTTAATAAGAATATTCCGGTAACTGTTCAGGTATTAAGTGGGATACAAGTTGCATCCATGCTAATGTTTTGTTAATGTCCTATTTATAAAAGCCTGGTGCTGAGGTTAGACAGCCAAACTCTGGAGCAGAAGAGGCCAACAGGATGAAATGTAGACAGACCTCTAAGACCGGGTCAGAAACCAAGGACAAGCAGGACAGAACGACAACCACAGGCAACAGCGAAGCCATCGGTCGTAGCCGGGTCAACAACCGGAACACACTGGACAAAACCAAGCCAATTGTTAGATTTATTCCAGGGAAATCTGACTTGGAGGCTAAGAAATAATAAAGTACATCCGACATTTTTTTCATTACAATCTCTGTCTTTGTGCACCACATTAAAATGTTGATGGGAGCTTTACCATGAGCGTTTCTTGTGTTTGGTTCTTACAAAGAACAAAGAAATGTTCTAGGGATGACCTGTAACTGGATTATCATTGAAAAGACTAATAAAAGACAATAATTTTTGAGAAGACAGACACATCTGGATCTGATTTCTACAAGTTTTTGTGTGTGGGGTTTTTTTGCGAAAAAAAAACCCAAAAACTTTTTAGAAGATTCAAATTCAGATTCTTAACAAAACCCTGTCTCTGAGATCATATTATATGTAATTAGCCAATTCTTTTGTCTTCACACAGTACTGTAGAGAAAATACCAATTATGTGGTTAATCATTCCCCAGATTGCTCTGGGCAAAATGTTTTATGGATGTGATGGCATTCTATTAATTGTAATGAAATATGTATTCTTTTGTTCTTTATCGTGTTGATTTTTGGTTGATCAGTAGCCAAGAGGCTAGCAAGAGATTTATGAGTTCTACAAATACTTTGAGAATTTAGTGTTGGGCTGCAGGGCAAGCTCCCTAGATATGTGACGTACAGTTAAAATGATTGACCACCTGCATATTTGTTAAATTAACAAACGATTAGCAATACTTCTGTGATGGTTGCAGTTATAAATCACTTTACTTTCAGCTATTATGACAAGCTACTGGCCATACTTTACTGCTGAGGAGAAACTATATGCAGTAAAAAAGATCAATATGCTGATTTATAGATAGGTGTATATGCCCTGTCCGCTCCTTGATCAGACCTGTTTATTCAACCAAATTACTGTTCAAAGTGAATCACCAATCTATACATATTATTTATATGCAATGTGAGTGTGTATATATAGGTGTATGGCGATATATATATATATATATATATACACACACAATATTGAAAGAGAGAATGCAAAAGAAAATGAACATGCTCTTAAGTAGATGCCTGTTTTTTAGATGTTTCATATTTCTACTGTCAGAAACACAAACAACGTGTGCTAAGTAGGTTTTTGTTGAAGTAGAAGAACAGGAAAGGAACTTGCAAGAATTGTTATGGGTGTCTCTTAGTGTCTGTTCTCCCATTGTGGCCCCTTAAGATACAGAGGTTTTGACACCTACAGGAAGGGAAAGCCCAATTAAGCGTTTGGCTATTCTTTATATAATGGGGCACCGGTGCTAGCACTGTTACACTCAGTTTGTCAGTAGGAAGCCAGCGATGTTGGATTCTGCTGGCTGTTGGGGTCTAATGATCTCCCATGCAGCAGCAGATGCCCCTGGCTCAGCGGAAAACGCATGGCGTACGGGTACATTGTAAGGGACATCTTACGTCATGCTTTAGGAACATGCCTGGGCATCTATAAGATGGCAAATAGGTTAAAAGCAGCATTAGCTACAGTTCTGTGTTGTCTTTCATAGCCAAACTTCGGACACTAAGGGTTGGTATTAGCCTGAGCTGCTGTCAGCCAGCCCGTATGTGAAGCCAAAGTATTGTTGCAAATAATGTTAGTTGCCATATGGGCTTCCTTTGCACTTTTCTGCCTACCGTTATCAGTACATATTAAAAGTTACGGTTTAATTTTATTTTTGGTTATTTGAATTTATAGTTTGTTAGGATTTAGTTTGCATGTATCCGTGTGGCTGTATCTTTTCTAGATGTAAAGATAGTAATATATACAGATCAAAAGACTAAGACAGAGGAGTGTCAGTAAATTGGGTTTAGCCAGATTATCTTATTGTTTTAGAACAAAGTAAACTTAGAATAATAAGAGGATTTGTGCTGGGCTATAGAGGCTGGGATTGTAAACCAAGTCACCCGGTAACATGTGTTTTAACAAAACAGCTGTGAAGTATTCCCGATGCTTTAAGCCTAGTGTGTTCTGTTATAGAAACGTAGAATTTGACTGCAGGCCCACCTAGTCTGTCTATTTTTACTTGTTTGTGAAACCCTCCAACCTTATTCGGTTCTTGGTCTTCTCTAAGATTCAGGGTAACATGTATGTCTATCCCATGCATTTTTAAATGTCCTTTTTTTAAATTGTATTTACCAATCCTGTCGGGAGACCATATTGCTTATCTGCCGCCTTATCGCTAATATAAAACGTGTTTACGTTACAACTAAACCTCTGGCCCTCTACTTTTAGATTGACTTCTTCTTGGAAATGTTCTTCCTCCTTATACTTTACATATAACTCTGTGTGTCGAATATGTTCTCTGTTACAGTAATCAAAGTAAAATGGCCTGATCCTACGGACTGATCATAAGCCTGGATGGCATTAAAAGAGATTCATGTTTTATGTTCTTCAATTTTAATTATTTATCTTGCTTATAAGTTTCACATTATTTCAGTGCATACGGTGCTGTTAAACCTTTATTTAGGATAACATTTACATCACCAAAGTACTTTGTCGCTATTGAGCATCGTGGAGATGTCCGAAGTCACCACGATGGGGCTCGCCCCATGGAAGCACAAATATTCTGCCCTGCAAGGGAGGAAATGGGGAGTTCCATGGGCAGAATGGCCACAAGACATCATAAAAAGCTTACAACACAGCCCATTTAATGTGGACAAAGCCATGCGATGTGTTTGATGTTTGTAAGATGGTTAAGTATGAAAAGTCTAACAATTAACAATGTGGATATGCCGAGACAGCATAAAAAGCGTTGGAAAGTGGAGCCGGCAAAAAATATTCCCACTTTAACTCACAAGAGGAGAATGGAAGTTGTATCCCAAAAACAGGGTGATGGCAGCCACTTATAATTTTATAATTTTAGTTTCGTTATTTCTCAGTTATAAAAAATTATATAAAAAATGCTTGGATTTTAGTAAATTATCAGTCTGCAGTAGCATGCACAAGAAATGACAGATAAACTTTTATATTATGGTACAAATGGAATATGCCAGAATAAAAAGGCAGAGCTGGGAATAATGATTTCATGCCGGGATTATGTACATTCTGGATTTCCTTGAGTAATATCCTCTGAAAGTCTTAGCTTTGCCGTGATATTTTTTTTTACGAACAGCTGGACTCTATTGTGCGTTTACAAAGCAGCGCGACAATGGAGTTATCTTTAATCCAAATCTTAATTGTTCTCCTGAAAGAGAGCATTGAACTAAATTCTGCTTCCTATTGTACTTTGCCTAATTCAATCAGAAAGAACCTCCCATTCCAAGAGTGGCTGTAATAAGCTTATATCACTCAGCCTTTTAGGGATAAATCTGAAACTAACTGTGGCCAGTGAAAGGGACAGTTATTCTCAACCCCCCCCAGAGATTAGTGACTCTTTCCTGGTTCACTGTCCTTACAACTTGGTTTCATCCTCTGAAACCAGTTACAATATCATTTAGCACTCACAGACATGTTCTTTTTGTGGCTTTGTTTAGGACTAACCCCTTACTGTACCATCCATGCAGATATCTGTTGGTCATGAGTAGTCACAATGAATAAGGAGAGTGGGAGAGTTAAAATGAAAAAAAAAAATCAAAGTGAATGTTCTTGGCTTGGCATTGATAAATTATGATTTAAATATAATTTCATGTCAAAGACGGGGCAATGTGACCATTGTGTGTAGAAATTGTCGCAGATTACCTAAATGTGGGCTGTCTCTGAGCCTGGTGTCATACAAACTCCTCTGAGGTCATGAAATGCCCGGGACATCTCTCAAAAGAAATCCTGCTCCTAAACAGATCAGGTTGGCATAAAACTGCTGAATTATGGGAAAAGTGGGTGGTTTTCGGGGTGTGCCTGTATATGTGTAAAAGTTTCAGTAAATCCTTGTGAAGCTGGTTGGAGTAGTAGTCCATGTGTGATTAGCCTTTTTGTTGATCTTCCTCACTTTAATAGGAAAAAGTATATAAAGTTCCTTGAAGTGCTGGGTAGTTATCAGATAGTAGTCTAAAGGAAGGAAACTGGCTCAGAAATACTCTGCTTTCCAACTTCTACATAAAATGTCATTTTCTAAGTATTAATCTTGTGGGATATATAAGCTTTTATCACTATTTCTCCATGTGGTATGACTGACAACCCAACCCACCATTAAAACAGTTTGTTTTTTTCATTAACGGTATGCTTGCTGAATGTTTGATCTTGCTAAAGTTAGACACTAGCCTACAATGACCTACAGTCGGAGGAAAATATCAGGCCTGGGACCAATCCTATGCCCACAGCTTCTTTTCAGATGTATCTTTTTAAAATAGTTTTTGCATGAGCCGTGACTAACCAAACGCTGTCACTAACAAAAGTCCATGGTGACTTCCTTAGCATTGCCATAAAGAATCAGCTCAGTGATTGTGCAGCGGAAGACATTCAAAATATCACACGATTAACAATGGCAGCCTCTAGGTCTACAGATCAAGGAAGTGTATTGGGACGGAATGCAATAAAAACAGTTTTTTTGTATTTCTGTATGTAGCAGTATATTTTATGTCAAGGAGAAAAATATTTTTCCATGGGCCATCTCCTCTAATGTACTTGGCTAATGAGATTTTTAGTGGTATGTCAGACTGGATGGGCCGATAGGGTCTTATCTGCCGTCACTTTCTAGCATTCTAAGTAGAATTCTGAAGCCCTTCGCCTGGGTGACTCCAGCATGCGTAATCAGTAGGGGACTCTCAGTAGGGTTCCTATGCTCCGACTCCAACCTACTTGACCAACTTGGATCTCTGAGTCTTGCCCGCTAGCTAAGCCAACTCAAAGAATGCTTGTCTTTATTAATCTTGAATGCACAGCTCAGGAATTGATAACATTGCCTATATGCTCATATACTCATCAGTTTGTTCTGCTATACTTAGAAGGTATGGGGCAGTCTGAGAAAAGGAGACATGGTGATGATCACTGGTATACCTGTTATTTGTTATAACTTACAGCGCACTGCTTTAGTTGCTTTAATGTTATATTTCTGAAGACAAGGGAAATGCTCTTTGTCCTTGTGTCACTCTTCATGTTGCATGCTCAGTAAGCTCTCTTGTCACTCGGTAACTCTTACACATTACTGACTAGGTAATAAAGCCTGCGGTACCGCGGACACAGTGTACGTGATGATAATTCTTCCGTATGAAAAACTCCTTTATAAACAACATTTGGGGTATAAATTGTTTTACTTGAGCACACCAAGCAACCCTGAGAGAAAGTATGAAGACTTTTTACCTTGACTGCCTTTTCATACAATTGTCCGGGACTAAATACCAGTTGGGCAAATACATTTCCACCTGAAAGTCTGACCCTGGCTTTTGTTGATGCTCATTGCAAAACGTAAGCATACGGGAAATTGCCTTTGTTTCTAAATGAAAGAAAAATCACTATCTGAGGAGCCTAATCGGCATGGTATCTACTACTGTAAACAAGAGTGTCGGGGGCCACTTAGCTGTATCATTTAAATCATTTAAAGTATGTACTTACAACCCAACAATTTATTTTTCTGCCCAAAGGGCTAATCACTTTATAATGCCAGTAAAACTGTCTCAAGGACGTAAGGCCAATAAAATTGCCTCTAGAGGGTGACACGGGTTATCAATCAATTGATTTTACTTTGAAGGTAAGTCCCCAAAAGTCCAAAGCATTATTTTCTTTATTTGTGAAAATCCTGTAACGATCTGTCTCTTCCCCTGTTCTACATTTTTATTTTTTAAACTCTTAGAAGTTTAAAAATGCTCATTTTCTCAAAGCCACATTGTGGTTGTCCAAAATAACACTAGGGGGGCTAATTGTAGGAATATTTAAAAGTATCTTATACAGTAAAATCTGTCCCAGAACCATATTTAGCTCTGCAGTCAGGGTTCTATTGATGGAATACGGAAGTAGTGAAATATATATATATTTCTGATTTGCAATTAGCCGCTTTTATATGTATTGTCTTGTTATTTTTATCTTATATTGTTGTATTTCTTTATTTTATTCTGGATATAAGTTTGCTTGCGGGAAGCTAAAATGGGTTTCTATTTCCAGAAGTATTTTGTAACTTAAAACTGACCAGCATTTTGTGCTAGCCATCCTGCTTCAGAATACGCCTCATTAGCCTCTAACAATAGCCGTGCATTGTTCATTACTTTGGTATTTTGTTGTGCTTTTTCTGAGGTTCAGCTATAAATTGTAAAAGCACAGAAGCATATCTTGAATTACGAATTCAATTTTCTACTAAACTGTTAGCAGCTTCAGTAATCTATTGCTGTGCTGCACTGCTTTCCACAATAACTTTCTATATTATATTATATTATATTATATATAGCAGTGATTGTTACAGAAACTGAAAAAAAGGAATGTTGGTGATAAGTGAATATTTAGCTTTTTTTAGTGTAAATTATAATTTTGATGACAAACAGTAAAAGTGAGCTACGAAATTCTGAAGTTCAACATATTTTTACAACTTTATTAATGGTTTTATTATTGTGGCGGCAACTAACATTAGATTTGCCCATTTCATCAATATGTGATAACCTGCCACATTAGAACTTTTTTAGACCAAGTTTATTAAATACCAAGTTTTGGCTTTTGCCAAATTCAGTGGTAACTTGTGGTTGACACTGTACCGGCTCACGGTGACCCTTCAGTTTCACTGGGTGTTCAAGATGTGTGGAATTTGCATAGCTCGGGGTTACCGTGAGTGTTGTTCTATTTAAAGAACTAAATCCTAAATATGTTTTGGGGTTTCTGTGGTTTGTGAGGGACCTTAGACATTTTCCTCACTATGTGTGTTTATCGTTCACACACCTGAGAGGAGCGTTTTGGAGAATGTTCTCGGGTAAACAAGTGAATTGATATCATTCACACACACACACGAATTATTTTAGAGAGCGCTGTCAAGTACTATCACTAGATCAATTTTGTTTTTCTATTGCCTCGGATATATGACAGATCATGTGTTATCTTTCCATTTGTCACTTCACTTGTGTGTATAATTTAAAGTGCAGGGAAATTACATTTAACTGTCATTTACATGATGCATTGGTAACTGTGACACAATGCTGCGCGGGCTGTTAGAATTCTGACAAATAACAAAATGATGTAATTGTGAAATTACAGGATGTCACAAGTAGCTGCATCTCATACTCACTGCTTTACAGTGATATGTGTGCAGGTATTGGGAAGTATAAACAGGGATTAGATGTGCCCTATTTATTCATGCTATAGCATTGTAATTTAATGTTTTGCACCAATTTAGGTACAATTAAACTGAGTCATGGACAAGAGATTACAATTCCCTGAGGTTATTCACTGCAAAAAGTCAAGAAGACAAGCTATGAATCACGCTAAACATATCATGCATTTATCTATCAATCTTTGTGTGTGTGTGTGTGTGTGTGTGTGTGTGTATATATATATATATACTCACTGGCCACTTTGCTAGTACCCAGTTGGACCCCCTTTTGCCTTCAGAGCTGTCTTCATTCTTCGTGACGTACTTTCTACAAGGTGCTGAAAACATTCCTCAGAGATTTTGGTCCATATGGACATGATGGCATCGCGCACTTGCTGCAGATTTGTCAGCTGCACATCCATCTCCCGTTCCACCGCATCCCAAAGGTGCCCTTTTGGATGGAGATCTGATGACTGTGAAGGTTGTTGGAGTTCAGTGAACTTATTGTCATGTTCAAGAAACCAGTTTGAGATGATGTGAGCTTTGTGACATGGTGCATTATCAGAAGATGAGTGCACTGTGGTCATAAAGGGAAGGACATGGTCAGCAACAATACTCAGGTAGGCCGTCGCATTTAAACGATGCTCAATTGGTACTAAAGGGCCCAAAGTGTGCCAAGAAAATGTCCCCCACACCATTACACCACCAGCCTGAACCATCCATACAAGGCAGGAAGGATCCATGCTTTTATATTGTTTACGCCAAAGTCTGACCCTGCCATCTAAATGTGTTCTTTCGGACCATTCCCTGTAAACCCTAGAGATGGTTGTGCATGAAAATCCCAGTAGATCAGCACCAACAACCATGCAGCGTTCAAAGTCACTTAAATCCCCTTTCTTCCCCATTCGGTTTGAACTTCAGCGAGTTGTCTTGACCACGTCTACATGCCTAAATGCTTTGAGTTGCTACCATGTGATTGGCATATTCGCTATTTGTGTTAAAGAGCAATTGAACAGGTGTACCTCAGTGTGTTTGTGTGTATGTGTGTGTATATATATATATATATATACACGTCTTATTTTTCTGCCTTTCCTCTTTTAAATTTGTGCATTCACTCCATCAATTCATTGTATCTTCTTTAATTCTTGCCAAAATATTCATGCTGCACTGTGTTTTGTTGATAACTTCCTGTAGATGGGTCTGCAAATGGATTAACTTTGCCCTATAATCAGATTTGGAACAATCTGGATATTTCTGGGGAGGCCCTATGAATCATAAAGAGGTGTTGTTTTTTCTTTTAATCAGAAATGATTACTTATCATATTCTCATGTTTACTCTTCTGGCTCTTTTGGACTGAATGTGACACTTTCTGATTTGCCTTTTTGTGAAGAAGATAATCAAAACCTGAACTTTTAGGTCATGCTGTCAATTATCTTTTTAAAACCCTTAGTTACAGCGAGAATTCAGAACATTAAATAGTAACTTGTTGCACTTGTGTTACTATTTTGAGTCATAGAACTCTGTCAGGGGCTTTGCTGGGCTTATTCAGGACAAGTGGTCTGGAGCCCATACTGGACACAAGAACTATATTGTGGGATGTAAGCAGACAGTTTAGTCATTACAAAAACACGCCATGTATTCATATTATGCAACACGTACTTTCCTTGTGTGACCTCCTCCTTTGTATTCTTTCATAGCTCTGAGTGTGGAAAATAAGGAATTATCTAGAAATGGACTTCAAGATAATGTCCGATAGTCATCCAAATATCCTTAAAGTCAACATTCTAGTTACCCTTTTGAAAAGTCTTCCCATCCATTAAATTATACATTATTCAGGGCCAGCTCAGTCTTTGTTGCAGGCGGCCTTGTTCCCAGTATCAGCCCTTTCGTAATGAGCAATAAAGGAAGGAAGTTCAAATCACAACCTGCAAACTCTCCCAACGAGTGGATAAATTGTCTATATGTTTAAAGAATGGAGTGCTGCCAGTCGGAGCTTGTACATTGGGACATAAGCGTGTGTTTGGGGACCTACAGTAGATGGCAGCCTCACTGCACACAGTGCTGAAAAACAGCGTTCTATATGTTTCATATCCTTTAGACAGTCCATTATGACAGCACACGTACTGTTATGTTTATCTAGAGAAGCAAATTAATGAGCATCCTATTAGTAGTTGTCATTAACAAGATGCATGTTTATACCGAGTTGTTAAATGCTTGTATGAAGTAACATACAGTTAGGTTAATATTTCTCTGATAATAATTGAGGGGGTGCAGACCATTTACTGTAAATGCTCAGCTGCCCACAAAGTATATATGTAATGCTTTCTCCGAACACTGAGAGAACAAAGCAGGCAGGTGCTTCTGATATCAGGATTCCGCTCTTATGTATGCTGGAAATAGCATCCAATCGCTTTATACCGAAGTAAATTATTGTTTCCCCATTTGAATGTTATTTTAATAAAGAACTTGGGCTGGCTCGTTTCTTTAGCTTGGTAATCATTCCTTTGCTCGGTGCAGTGACAGCAGCATATGTAAATG
>VKOC01016616.1:0-38180 GCA_009364415.1 Spea multiplicata | reverse complement strand
ATAATGAGAGAAAAATCAAACCAGTTTTTCAGACAAAACCCTCTGAAATATCATATAGATCTTTGGTACACATACTCCCCTAGTACACACACAGGATCTAAAACTCATACTATGTGTTTTCTGTGGAATGACAGGTGAATGACAGTATTGAGTGAATGCCATACAAAACCATCAACTTAAAAATGACCCCTGCATTGAATATTTATCCCACCATACATCCCCACATTGTGTATTTATCCCACCAGACAGCCCCACATTGTGTATGGTTTTATGTGATGACCCTCAGCCAGCCCTCCATCCATTTTTTAGAAATCCAGGTGCCGTGGTTGCAGTGGGATGTGTCCAGGCCAGGGTTTATCTTTGTACAGTATTTCCCCTGCCTCTGTTTTTATATTGCCATTGGCCCTATTCTTTTGTGTTTTAGTTTTTTCCTTCCTCCACCTTTACTGTTACTGTAGGTACAAGGTATCTCAGACCCTATTGTCTCCAATAATACTAATGTCTTTTCCTTCACTTATCATGAGTAGTTCTTCTCCTTTCCATAGCTTTAACGTGTCATGTTCAATCCCTTTTCTGTTAAGTTGTGTCTCTGAAGCTAACTGGCTTGATGTGTGAATACTAGGCCCCTTAGAAGGCAGGTGCTACACTACAAACTGTGGGGTTTATTTGCTAAGGCAAGAGTTTGCAGAAGGGTTTCCATTTCAAATACCTTACTTTGCTGTACACCTTACTTTGTCAGTGTTAGCCAGGGCTAACACCGGCCGATTTCTCCAGGAGGCAGCTGAGCTGGAAGAATATAACACAAGAGTCAATTGGCTTGTGCAAGGTGATTGAACTCTCCATTGCACATGGTAGCCAAATTCTTCCTGCACAACAGCTAACCAAAATGTCCTCTTTGTAACGTAAGACCTCAATCAGTCCAATGCCTCATGTTGGATTTTATGCCTATACCATGCATGTTTACGTTCCTTTGCTTTATTAGTCTCTGCCGCTTCTGCTAGGAGGCTGTTCCATTTCTCTACCACTCACAGTAAAACTTCTTTACATTACAACTAAGCCTCTAACTCACTAGTTTCAGATTATAACCTTGTTTAACCATTTCTCCTCTTTTGAGGCAAACATCACTCCTGTGATTTGTTAAATGCCTTGAAGGATATACATATCGAGATTCCCTTGTCTTTCCTGATCCTGAGCCTGCATTATTCTTATCTACAATGGTGAGTTTCCTCAGAGAATTGTGTTGCTTGTAGACGCATGTTACATGTAGAGATACATATAGTTTATTGGTTTTGAATTGCAGTGTCTTCATCCCTTTTCCCAAGGCCTGTATCTCTTACTCTTCTAGCCTATCCTCTCTCATTGTATTCATCCTATTACCCATATTCTCTGGTTTGCAATTCACTTTTTCCCCTTTTGTTTGGCATATAACTTTTTGTTGTTGAGGTTTTGTTGTTGTTGTTAGAATCTTGTTGCATCGGCATGAGTTAATATTCATCGTACATATTCCAGATAATGAAACTTGACATATCATTTAGATCGTTGGCACGCATACTCCCCTAGCACAGACACAGGATCTAAAACTGAGATTATGTGGGATTATAGCTTTTTTCTATGGAATGACAGGTGAATGACAGTTTTGAGTGAATGCACATAGGATATAATGGGAGAAAAATTAAACTTGTTTTTTTAGAGAAAACCCTCTGACATGACATATATAGATCTTTGTCATGTATATTCCCCTAGTACAGTTATAGGTTCTAAACCTCATATTAAGTGGAATTATAGCTGTGTTCTATGGAATGACAGGTGAATGACAGTATTGATGGAATGCCCATAGGATATAATAGGAGAAAAATCAAACCTGTTTTTCAGAGAAAACTGTCTGAAAGATCATATAGATCTTTGGCAATATACTCCCCTAGTACAGAAACAGGATCTAAAACTCATATTATGTGGGATTATAGCTGTTTTCTATGGAATGACAGGTGAATGACAGTATTGAATGAATGCCCATAGGATATAATGGGAGGAAAATCAAACTTGTTTTTCATAGAAATCCATCTGACATATCATATATATTTTTGTCATTTTGAACACTGGTGACACTTGTAATATGTTAGTCACCAGAATGAGGAATCTGCACACACACCAAAGGAACTCTGGTACTTAACTGTGCCGGGAAGGGCCAGCTCCCCAGTAGATCAAAATAAATAAAGGCTCCAGGCACTCAAGGGTTCCAGCTCAGGCAGATTTATTAAAGGAAGACAGCAACAACATTTCAACCTCACAATGAGGTCTTTATCAAGTTGATAAAACTGTTATTTTGTTGAATTGAGTCCTCACACAAGTATGCCATCTACTCTTCTCTGATAAAACATACGTTTGCCAGTTGGTAACAAGCAGCTGCAATAGACAATAATATGTCACAATTTTCTTTTGCTCTTTCTTTTTCCTTCATGGATTCTATGACTATCACCTCCCTGGTATTAAAAAGGACTACACCAAGGCACCAGTGCTGTCCGGAGCCCCAGGAATCCGTGTTAAAAGGAACCAACAAAATGTCTGTTTAAGGCGACATTTTCCCCCAAGAAGCTGTAGAAAATGTCTGCTCTTCCTCGCACCAAACTTTGGTAAATGTTGGTGGGGCACATCAAAATCTTTTGTTGCTTATGGCTTCTTCAATAGCTTCATCGCAAAGCCATTGTCCAGGATCCAGTGTTCTCAAAATCTGTTCTTTTACTGTTTCTAGCAATTTGTTATCTGAATCTGTTGGTGGCAGGTTACAGGGGGTTAAGTCATCCCATGCAACAAGTTCATTCATTTCATGCCCATCCTTCTTTGGCGTTGAGTGTTTAGGCAGTTGGCCCAAGGATTTGATGGAAATATCAAACTCAATTATGGCTAAATGAATATGTGGCCAGTATAACTGAGCTGCAAAAGCAAATTCTGCATTTCTCACCACTAACTAAAGTAAACCATCTCATACTTACAGGCAATAGGAAGCAACTTCGAATAAAGTAAACATTGCCCTAGTAAATTAGATAAATGGTTTAAATGTTATGAATCTAAAAGTGATATTTATTAACTAAAATAAACTCAGATAGTGGGTTCTATCTAATTATGTGAGATATATCAGTTGTTGTTTTTTTTATGATTTAGACATGTGTTAAGCTGGACCAACCTAGGCTTATTCGGCTGTTAAAACATTCACAAATTAGCCCTGAATAATACATAATTAAATTGGTAACATTTATTTAAGGCTGTGATTAACCCGTTAATGACCAGGGGTTTTTCCCCAATGCTTTCCAAAAAAAATCAGATACATTTCCATCTTTATTCAACTATGATTTCCTACCAACTCATTCAGTCCATCCCTACAAATTATATATTGTGTTTTTAGAAGACAAGTAGGATCTTCATTTGAAAAAAATATTTTATATATAAACCATTATTTAATATGAAAAAAATTCTAAAAATAGGAAAAATTAAATTTTTCACAGTTTATTCTATTACAAAATATACATAGCCAGTGCAAAGTAAGAAAAAAAAATGTATTTAGGTATTTGCCTTGATTTTGGAAATACCTCATATGGCTGGTATTTATTTTGGTAGTTACTGGGCTAAACTGGGTTACTGGGATATATATATAATATGCCTGGAGTTTAACCCACAAAAGTGGCCAGAAAAAGCTATACTGCTGTATAAAGGTATACAGTGCCCTCCACAAATATAGGCACCCTTGTTTTAAAATGAGCTAAAAATGCTGTGCAAATGTGTCTTTATTGTTTAACCCTTTCATCTTTTCTTCAAATAATACACAGAAATGCTCTGCTATCATGGATATCAAACAATAGTGCGCAGGTAACTATTTTTCGGTGTTTGTTCTATGTATTTTGGGCTGATGAATACTATAGAAGTTGCTGCTGCCCAAGAATGATGGGAGTTTGAGCGCAGGGCTTTCTTTTATTTAACATGATTTTGATTGTGATTGGTTAATTCTGAACACAGTCCCAGTTATAAGAGGATGTGCACACTTATGCTACCAGGTTATTGTAAGGTTTTGGGGGGTTTCCCCTCAAAGATTTCAGTTTGTTTTGCATTTTAATTGTTCACATTATAGGTCACATTAAAGGTGGACAAAGTTCTGACATGATTTATCTTTTTCTCATTCTTTACCATCACAAGAACCTAACATTGTAACAGGGTTGTGTAGACTTTTTGTATACACTGTATATGGCCATAAATTGCTTAGCCCGCCACTACGTCCCCCCCAGTTTGATGAGTCCTATCTGAATTTTCATGGCTATATTGGTTACCAAGGAGCTCAATCAATTGGATTGCACTGGATTTTTACACAAATGAGACTCACAAGATATTTAAAGCCTTCCTTGGCATCGGTACATGAGCTTCCTATCTATACCCAGGGCCGGCCGAAGACTTAATGCCGCCTGGGGCGAGGTTTAAAATGCAGCATTTTAAACTTCGCCGACGCCATTATCTACCCCCCTCCCCCTCCGTACTTACCTATAAAGAGTCCTGCGGCGAGTCTCCCTGCTCTGCCACGGTGCCGGCTTGTAATGCTGAGCGCCGGAAATTGACGTCACTTCAGGCGCTCAGCATTACAAGCCGGCACCGAGACCGAACAGGGAGACTCGCCGCAGAGGAGAGAGAGAGGGGTCGCCGAGCGGGTAAGCAAAAACCACTCGGCGCCCCTCTCTCTCTCCTCCACTTCAAAAAAAAAACCGCTTGGGGCGGCAAAGTGCCGCCCCTTCTAAAGTGCCACCTGGGGCTGGCCCTGTCTACACCATATTGACAAAAGTATTGGGACACCCGACCATTACACCAACAAGATTTTGGAATTTTTGCCCATTCATCCAGTAGAATATTTGTGAGGTCAGGCACTGAAGAGAAGGCCTGGCTCACAATCGCATTCCAGTTCACTCCAATGGTGTTCAGTAGGTTTGAGGTCAGGGTTGTGTGTGGGGCAGTCATGTTCTTCCACACCAAACTCATCCAACCATCTCTTTATGGACCTTTCTTTGTGCACCGGGGCACAGCCACGCTGGAATAGAAAAGGGCCTTCCCCAAATTGTTCCCACAAATCTGGAAGCAGAGCATTGTCTAAAATGTCTTGGTATATGGAAAGGGACATCTTTGCCTATGCACTGGAAACTTTATCTCCCTAGCATTAAATTATTTTTCTTTTTTTTTTTAACAATTCCACATAGCATCTATTTACATATCAATGACCTGGGGAGGTTTGAACAGTTTGCCTCCAAATAGTAATATGAATATGAGAAAACATATAATGCACACAGCAAAACTTAATATATTTATTGGTTTTCTGTATTTATATATTTATAATTAGAACTTATATTTTTAAATTGCTGCCAATATTATTTAATATTAATTATATTAAAATTGGTTTACACTGTTTAAATTCTTGGCCTCTGGCTGGCGCTCAAATCTTAAAGACATGCATCCCATAGAGGTAGTGCCGATTCACCACAGCTTTGAGTAGTTGCCCTACTACTAAGTCAGAATACATTGCTGACTATGTAAATCGCACTAACAAGATGAAAAATTACCAATTTACGTATATAAAATACTATGCAATGATTTTAATAAGAAAGCAGATATTTTTAAAACAATTGTTCTGCACAAACAGAATTAGCAGGTACTTTAGTTTTAAATTAAAACCGTGTTTAACCTCTTAATGACAAGACTGTTTTTTACTCGTAGTAAACTTTTGAACAAAGGCTTTTTTAACTTTTTTCCAGTGTTGCTGTTTAGCTGTAACTTTCTTCTTTTTCATTTAGTGCTTCCACACACATTATATATAGTTTTTTTTTCAGGACAAGCAAGCCTTTCTTTAGATATCATTATTTTTATCATATCATCTAATTTACTATAAATTTTCTTCTGCAAAACGAATGAAACAAAACTGCTAAATAGATTCTACTATTTCTCCCCCCCCGTACGTGAAGCGATGCCATTGCATCATGAAAATTCCAGTGAAAGCCGCACAAAAGCTGACACAGCACATTATCAAAATGCAAGGCTGCTGCCAGACAGCGTAGCAAATTCTAATTTAATTTGTCTTGCTTGCCAAATTGTACCAGTTTTACTAACAAGGCTAAAATGTAAATAAGGCAAGCAGACTCAAGACTTGCTTTTTCCATTTTGCTTGCTTTTTTCTTTTCTCCTAACAAGATCAACCCTCATTCTCCTTCCTAACCCATTTATCTGCCAGTGTCAGCACTTGCAACAGTGGCCTCAGAAGTATATTCGGCCATTAAATATTAAGCAGGGGTACAAAGTCTCAGCAAGAGACAGTGCCGGTAAACTTTGTTGTTCCGATATACATGCTGCTTATGCTACCATCTTGGGGTACAGCTGCCGAAGGCTTCTCCTTTGATAGAGGTATTCTGGCTAGAAGAACTTCCGCGTAGAGTGCCAGAGTAGGGGTGGTCGTGACATAAAGATGTCCCAAATAGGACATGGGGGCAGTATGACCATATTTGGAAAGTAGTTTTGAAATGGCAATATGCTATTTGTACTTATTACCCTATAACATGTAAAAAAAACCCATAAAACACTGGATATTTCTAAACTCAGGACAAATTTGTTTAGTGGTCTTCTATTGGTTTGGCTTTTCTAAATATTGTTGAAGGTTATTTTAAAGATTTGTTAATGTTTTTGATTTTCACAGCTCATTTTCACCAGTGCAAAAACTATTCGCAAACAATTCGCCAGTGTTATGTTTAAGGTGCAGGAAGTTTGAGGTTGTGTTGAGCAGGATTCTGCCAAGTCTTTATGGAATATAGAGTTCTCTGTATATTCATATCTACAGAACTTCAGTGCTAGATTCCTTCTCTATCACTTCCCTATTTACACTTGTGTTAACACATGTCTGAGATGAGCAGTCTTTCATAAGCACCAGTCACCAGTTGGTTGAAAAATAAGAGAACATTGAACTATTTAAATTCATACATTTCAGACATGTCATACTTTATCTGAATAGATCTAGGATACAAGTGTTACTGGCATATATTAAGTATTACAGAGCTAGCTTTAATGTCCTTCCCGCTAGTTACTAATGAAATAAATGTATTTAGATTGAATTAAAACCATTGTGACTGGTAGTTGCCTTGAACTGATGCTAGATTAGTGTTCCCCCCCATTGCAATACCTGATTTATTTGTCTGCAATGTTTACTGATAAAGATATCATGCATGTGGAAATCCTAACTGCGTATTTTAGACCCAGTGTTTATGTTCCTCAAGCCCCATACGCGGCTCCATAATTGCAGATTTGGTATAAAATGTCAAAGCCATATGCATTAGAAACAACTCAGTGGTTGCAACCCAGATACAATTTAAAAAAAACCTGCAATATCCTTATATACAGTAACCAGTTACCAAAGCATTCTGCATACTCCTTAGAATCCTTTGAGGTTTGGAGCATGAGCAGATACTTGTTGGAGCCCAGTAGACATTTGTTGGATGCCACTTATTGGGGGGTGCCTAGTGGCTTGAATCCCACCTAACAGGGGGCCTGGAGCTCACGCACTATTTCCTGACACATAAATCATATAAAACATCTATTGCTCGCAACTTGGAAGCTATGTCGAGTGGGACGTATATAAAACATCTATTGCTTGCAACCTGGAACCCAAGCGAAGATATACATATATATGTATATCTTCACTGTATATATATATATCACGTACGCACGCACATCCACTTCTTTCAAACATTAAAGGATATAAAAGTATGGCGGCAGTTACCTTTTAGATACAAAAGGAGTATTGGGGTGGTAATTACTTGCAATAACCATCTAGTGAAATTAGTAAAGTCTTAACACAGTAAGGAATACTTGGCAGGAACATAAATCTATAAAATAAGTACAATTATCATAGATTAGACAAGCAAATTGATTTTTAAACATATTCATGTTGCATGCAATGAAGAAAAACTACAAATACGCTTCAGAAAATACACCGAATTTTACTTGTTTTAACCGTCTTGTTTGTCGGATCAACATAAGCCTCTCTATAACAGTACTGTTATATTATCTGGCACATTCTCATCCCCTTTGGAGCCTACACAAAATAAGCATGTTTTTGTTCCCCATTTAGAACTCCCACAATTACACTAAATTGTGGAATAACACAGTTGCTGTTATTTTTATTGTTTTTTTTAAATGAGTTCTTAGTGGTGAGGCCCTTTTTATTTGAAAAAGGAGCGTAAGTGCGGGCGTGCTTTTGTGCATTGACTGGATGCAAATTGCCAGCTTTCTGTCGCACATTCTTTCTGAAATGTGCTTAGCATTAAGGGATGCAGCGCTCAGAAGCCTTTTATGTTGCTATCAGCAGGTTCTTTGATGGCTTTATAACTGCAAGTGCCTGCATTGCATTGCTGAGTGGGAGCAATGAACGCTGGTTAGTAAAGGCATGCATATGTTTTTTTAAACTTTATAAATCATTAATTCAATAATTTATGTTCAATATAATATATGTACAAACTTATATGGTTTAACATTAGAGACACATTTACTGCTCCATATTTTACTCAGGAGAATAGCCTAGTAAATGTTTAACCCCTTAAGGACTATGCTATTTTTTATTTTGTCTACCCTTTGCGACCAAGGCTATTTTAACACTTTTGCGGTGCTCATGTTTAGCTGTAATTTTCTTCTCTGTCATTTAGTGTACCCACAAAAGTTATATGTTGTGTTTTAAGGAAAAGAAGGGCTTTCTTTAGATACTATTTGTTTGATCATATCATCTAATTTCCTATAAAAAAATAAATAAAGACCGGTGAAAAATTGACTCACTTTTATTTGAAAAATCTTTTACACACGGGGCTGTCGATTTCAGTGCCTCAACATCGAGGCATTACAGCAACACCATTTAAATGAAGAAAGCTTTTTAAGCGGTTTTAATGCCTTGGCGTGCCAGACACGTCATTGATCGTTAACTGACTGTTTTTCCGTGACGTGCCTGGCATGTCATTGGAGTTTAAGGGGGTTAAAGAATATTTTTGGAACCGCCCTATTACTGATCCTCAGGAAACATCGATTGCTACTTGATCACAGTTCTGGTTTCAATCCAGTGAGTTTTACTCTAGAGACATCATTTAGTCAGAAAAAAGCACTTTTATCAAAACCTCTTATGGTCCTCTTACATATATAAATAAACATTATTTCAGTGGTGGAAACATGGAAAGTAATATACACAAAATAAATGACAAATGTTTGATAAATGTGCCATACAAATCATTTAATACATTAAATGGAGACACAATGGAGACATTTTTTCTAAACTTTGAGAAACATTTGTCATCTTTTTGAGTGGAAGCTACTGGTTAATTAGGACAATCAGTGTATGGTTTGTAAAGATGCATTTGCACCCCTTTCTAATCGCATCAATGGTGTTTCCGCTAAATCTTATGTTAGTTCAATGCTCTCCCTGTGCTAGCGTGTGTTGCACTTGTGATTTTATATAAACGTGCCTCATTTTGAGCTGTTAGTGCTGATGGGACATCAGTCAGCAACACTAAGGTATCATACATGCTAATAAACATATGACATTAGGCTTGTGAGCTAAAGAAAATCATCATTCCACTTTATGTTACTTTATCTTGTTCTCACCATGATCTATGGAGCAACCTATTTGTGAAGCATTTGTCATAGGGGTAGGGTTAGTCAGAAACCTTTCTTAATGGTGCCCTTTAATGCCAAAGGATCCTACCGTGATCAAAAGAAAAGGGTTTCCACCAACTTCAGTCTTTTGCTTTAATGCATGCTTAAAAGTACAGTTTATTATAGGTAGCTAAAAAGGATAGCAGGGAAAATGTCTGCTGGGCACTGATTTGCATATCGTTATACAGGAGCACTCCAAATCTGAATGTAATAGTAGTAGCAAACAGTTACAGCAGCGCCACCGTGTGGTCAAAATGCGTTGAAGACGCCGACCCGGTAGCGGTGGTACTCGCTACCCGGGAAGCCGCCTGAGGAGGAAGCGTCGCGGGAGCAGCCATGGAGTGGGACCGGAGACGCATGCTTACAGGAAGATTGGGAACTTTGTCACGACCTTCCTAGTTCTGGCACTTACCGCGGAAGTTATTCCACCTGGAATACTACAACCAAAGGAGGAGCCCCTGGCAGCAGCACCCCAGGATTTAGATGATCCCAACAGCAAGGAGGCCAGAAGGTAGGTATAGGTAGTAGATACGGAGTTGATAGTACAAGGAGCAAGACTAGCAAAGACTAGAACGCCGAGGCAGGATACGGACACAGGAACACACGAAGCCGTGGACGAGATCCAGAGAGGGTAGTCAGGTAATCCGTGGTCGAGATCCAAAGTGGGTAGTCAGGTAAGCCGAGGTTCAGCAACAAGATCAGCAAGGCAAGGTACAAAATCAGCAGGCAAAGAGAGGTCAGGCAAGCAAAGGGTCAAATATAAACTGGCAGTAACACAAAACACAACCGAGCAAAAGGACCACAACAGGGTAACTGGCTAGAGAACTTCCTGACTTTTAAATCTGGCGCCAGAACCTAACCCCGCCCCTAGGATGACGTCACCGCAGAATCTCTAGACGGCCATCCAAACCACGCCTCCAATTGCGTGGCAACGAAACGCTCCTGCCGCGAAGAGACCGAGCCGAGGTAAGTCCCTGACTCCGGGGATCTCCACTGCTGCAGGCAGGCTGCTGCAGCGTGGAAGGAAGATCCCCGGGGGAGGCTCTATATGGCACGGATCTCGGTGGACCACAGGCTTCCGCCTGCCTGTGTCTGCCGAGATCCGTGTCAGTAACACTAGACCTCGGCACCCGGCGTTCACAGGCATCGGCTTGCCTGTGTCTGCCGGGAACCGAGTCAGAGTTACACGATCTCGGAGCCCGGCGCTCACAGGCATCGGCTTGCCTGTGATTGCCGGGAACCGAGACCGTGACCCGCGACCTCGGAACCCGGCGCTCACAGGCATCGGCTGGCCTGTGATTGCCGGGAACCGAGACCGTGACCCGTGACCTCGGAACCCGGCGCTCACAGGTATCGGCTTGCCTGTGTTTGCCGGGATCCGAGGATGCAGCCCGGGATCCCGGAGTTTGCCGTGTACTGGCAAACTCTTGCCGGTACCAGCCGGGACCCGGGACTGTGACACTTAAGCTTTTTGGAGCCAACATAGCCAAATGCAACATCATCATATGGAGCCACCTAGCATAGACATGATGTGTAGGCTTGGATGGCCATGGCCAAGGTAGAAGAAAACTGCTCTGGATTCCTTTTTGCTCAAAGGCCATCTCCTGGATATATCCATGTCAGCTGCCCTGAACTCTATGGTTTCCTCTGCCATCTGTGATGTACTCTTCCAAATAGGGCAATTATAACAACAGTACGAAGCCAATAATGAAAAGCAGGACAGGAGGCACACATTTGCTTATCTCTCTTTACTGACACCAAACAGCAACAAGAACAACAAATTAAAGAACAACAGTAAACCCATCAGGACACAGATGAGCAGGGCCGGCCCTACAATGGAGTCGACTGGCTCAATTGCCCCAGGCGGCACTTTAGAAGAGGCAGCACTTTGCCGCCCCGAATGCTTTTTTTTTTTTTTGAAGCGGAGGAGAGAGAGGGGCGCCGAGTGGCGGCACTTTAGAAGAGGCAGCACTTTGCCGCCCCGAATGCTTTTTTTTTTTTTTGAAGCGGAGGAGAGAGAGGGGCGCCGAGTGTTTCCGCTTACCCGCTCGGCGCCCCTCTCTCTCTCTCCTCTGCGGCGAGTCTCCCTGTTTTGTCTCGGTGGCGTCTCAATTTTCGCGCTCAGCATTACAAGCCGGCACCGTGGCAGAGCAGGAGACTCGCCGCAGGACTGTTTAAAGGTAAGTACTGGGGGGGGTAGATAATGCGTCGGCAAAGTTTTTAAAATGCCGTTATTTTAAACTTCGCCCCAGGCGGCATTAAGTCTTGGGCCGGCCCTGCAGATGAGGCCATATAAGCCCCCAAAAACCCCTCCTTCTTCCTCTTTCTTTGCTTGTCACTGAACAGGTCAGATCACTCACCGTTTTGCTGCCTTTTCTCTCCTTCACCCTCTTTGTAGAGCATCTGCTCCATTTTTTAGCACGTTTTTGGTGTGGAGGGCTCAGGCCCTCCTACTCAGGTCCCCCCTTCCTCCCTATCCGTTCATTTGTTGCGGAGGAGCTGTTTTAAGCATCTATTTTGGTTTTGTTTATGGCGGTGGCCATCTTGGTTGGGGAAACCGTGTTTCCCGCCATCTTGGTTTCTTCCAATTTTCTTCAGTGTTTTTCTCATTCTGCAGTGTCAGGACTCGGGTGATCAGGTCGGGTAGGAGTCCATGTGCAGGGGATACTTGGGGTTCGGTCTGTAACCCACAGTGCATGATAATGCATACAAAGGCACCACAAGCAGAAATCCAGGTAATGCAATGTATTTTATGTATATAACAGGACCAGCAAATAAAGGTAACACAGTCTAAGCCAGAAACCGGACGAATGCCAAAATAAAATACTGGTAATAAGTCTTTTGGCAGGGAACCCGCTTGGAAGGGCACGAAAGGCACACAGCCCGCTTGGAAGGGCACGAAAGGCACACAGCCCGCTTGGAAAGGTAGCAGATTTAAAGCCACAGGTATAAAAAAAAAAGCTATGGTTCAGGCAGCGAAAAAGTGGTTCAGGCTGTTGCTCCCTGTTTGTGGCTAGGATTACCTTCTTTCGACTTGGTTGCCTATTCCTGTCAGGTTTCACTATCTTATCTGTGCTCAGGGTGAGCCCCTGTCCTACTTGTGCAGTTCTCCTGCCAGTTTCGACAGTCACCTGGGAGCACTTGGTGTACTGTGCTAAACATGTCTATGGAGCCTAATACTACTAAGGAGGCTTTCTTCTCCTGGCTTGAATCCAAATTCTCAAGCTCCATGGGGTCCCTCTTCTCCAAGATTGCGGTCAATATGGCCCAATCTGCCCTGGGCCTGTCTGCACCGGAACCCCTGGAATGATGCTAGAGATCCACCTGGATTCGGATTCAGACAGGCTCCAGCCAAACGCATTTAACCCCCCCCCCAGTGTTCTGGGGTTTCGGACCCCTCTTTGTGCACTGACAGAGGAGCCGCTGAGGGTCCACATACCCTCCTAGGTGAGTGCAGCGCTGGTTCATCAGGGTTTTCTTACACGGTAGATTCCTCTAGGGGCACAACTCACGCTATGTCCGTGAGTATTTGGTGGATGAGCCCCACCATAATTCACCCATTACTACTCCAACCTCGGCTCCACCCAGTACTTCTTTTCCAGCGCAGATAGACGGCCCAACACTGCAAGCAAGCAAGCCCACATAAACACCACATAACAATTTAGTTGTCCAAACCGGGAAACCTGTGTTAGAAATATGAGGCAAGAGGCAGGGAGGAACCGGTGGTGGAAGTGGGTAGGGCAAGAGGTGGGACACCCAACCTTAGCTGAAGATCCACCTTATAGAACTTGGCTCCGGAGCATCATGAGGTGCCCACATGAGAGCTGCAGCAGTACAGCCCTGCTCTGAATTTACATCTCGCTGGGCCAGTTAGGGTAGATCAGAGGATCTCTCTTATTGGTCCATGGTCCTCACTGCCTACAAAAGCGGGACAACAGGGCAGTTTCTAAACATTGAGACTATCCCAAGAAAACCAGGACTGTTGGGAAGTATGCATTTAGGAAATTATACATTTCTACATGGTAGACAGTATACCTTCCATACAACATCAGTAGCTATAATAGAGTTTTTTAAGTTATAACTTAATTTATTTCTATAACAAACTTTTGTTTACTACCTTTCCTCTTATTTTACATTGATTAATTTGCTTAAGACTGACATTTCTGTATCTAAGCAGCATAAGAACCAGCTATAAATGATATATAGACCTTTCATTGTTAGCGGGCATTACATATTTTCAGGTGCTTTAAAAACACGTGGAGATGAAATACAGTTAAAGCACTCATTCATTTCTAATGTTTTCATATGATTTTACTGTTAATATTGTAATAGTAAATTTGTGCGCAACAGTGCCATCTCAGAATTATCTTCCAATTGAATGTATATTGTATGTATATTTATACATATCGATCAGTCATAACATTATGACCATAACACTGATAATCTTGTTGTTATGGCGCTTGTCAATGGGTGGGATATATTGGGCACCAAGTGAACATATCGTCCTCAAAGTTAGAAGCAGGAAAAATTGGCAACTGTACGGATCTGAGCAACTTTGACAAGGGCCAAATTGTGATGTTTAGATGACTCAGTGTTAGAGCATCTCCAAAACTAAAGCTCTTGTGGGGTGTTTCCAGTCTGCAGTGGTCAGTACCTATCATAAGTGGTCCAAGGAAATAAAAGCTGTGAACTAGTGACAGGGCCATGGGAAAGCAATGCTCATTGATGCATGGGGGGGAGTGAAGGCCGGCCTGTTTGGTCACATCTAACAAACGAGCTACTGTAGCTGAAATTGCTGAAAATTAATAGTGGTTATTATTGCTGGTTCTGATAAAAAAAGGTGTCAGAACACACAGTTCAACTCAGTTTGTTGCTGCCGAAAGGGCCTACAATGGGTACGTGCGCATAACAACTGGACCACGGAGCAATGGAAGAAAGTGGCCTGGTGTCACGGCGTGCCGCAAGACAGAATACAGGGTACTCCCTTATGGTAGGAAACAACTAGCATGTTAAAAGCCAGGCGAGGTAAAAAAGGGTTAAATCCAAAATCAAGATCAGGTCACTAAGCAGAGGTCGAGGCAGGCTGGTCAATATCACAGAAGAGGGTCTGGTACACGGATAATGAAAACTGCAAAACAAACGCTGAGGTATAGGGAAAAACAGCTGAACAAAGGTTATAGGGAGGTCAGGGTTTAAATACCCCTTAAATTTGGCGATACTGTGAAATATGCATTGTCACGGCAACCCTGGATTGCGTTCCTCTCCTTACTGTCTTCCGTTGGCAACAGGGAGTACGTGTCATCATCGAAACCCTGCTCGCTTCTGTGTAAGCGAGCAGGGGAGGAGAGGAGATGCGATGAAGCCTCTGCTCACCGCTGGATCGTGGTAGCGGGTGAGTAGCTGCTCTATGACACCTGGTCTAATGAATCACATTACTTGGATGGCTGGGTACATGTGCGTTGCTTACGTGGAGAACACATTGCACCAGGATGCATCCATGGAGGGCCTCCTTGCTGCTTACCTCTTGGTGCCAGATACCACAGCACACCTTCAGAAATCTAGTAGAGTTCATGCCTCGATGGGTCAGGGCTGTTTTTGTGGCAAGCGGGAGGCCTACAAAATATTAGGCTGGTGGTCATAATGTTATGGCTGATCAGTGTATATAATAAGTAAGGTAGGATCCTGCCCTTGTACCCGCATACCACTTAACATTTTTAGTTTTAGATGTGCCTAGAAGTGGATGGAGGGGAGGCAATTTACCTACCTTATTCCCCACAATGTGTTGAAACAGAGCAGTAGGATATGACATCATATCTCGACGCATAACTTCTCACAGCAGCTGAGGCAGCTGTTAATACAAGCCAAATACAGGTTCCGTAGCAAACCGAGAGCCAAACCAGTATCCAAATAAAACTATATAACTCAGCATGTAAATTGACGTGTTTATTCCACCTCGTGGAAACGCTTCAATCCAACCACAGGATTTTTTTCAAACCAACATCCAAGGGAAAAGTACAAGCCAAGGTTAAAGGCCAATCCTACAATAAGAGTCCAAAACATCAATTATTATTATTATTATTTTAGTTATTAATTGTTTGAGTTACAAATCTAAGGAACGTCCAGAAGAATGATCAGTAGCCAAGGCCCTCTACAAAATAAAATTATAAAATTCTATACTTTGGTTTATCTACAAATGTAGATTCGATGCATTCAATTTCTTTGTATTTTATTTTTTATGGTCTAGAATAGACTATAAAAATGTACCTATTTTAGATAAGCTTCTGCTATGTGTATACTGGTGTTTTTTCCAGTATTCAATTAATTTCTAAGTAGCTTATTATTTTGTAGTCTACAATTCACAATTGCAATTTGACATTTAGTAAGGCAGTTGTATCGCAAACCATATATTTTCTGCCACTGTTAACAATTAAGGTTCAGACGAACCACTGTATGAAGCCCATTGAATCCATTGCATTAGACTAGGAAATGTTGCAAATAGAGTGTAGTACTCTATGATATAAAAGGCAATTTAAAAAATAGATATGTAACTACTCCCAACCTGGAGTTTAATTAATTTTAAACCTGCTAACTCGCCATTGACAACTGCTATATGTACCGATAATTATGCTAAATAAAAAATAATAATAATAAGCTCCACTTTTCTTTATGTGACAAGTAATGTTCACAGCAATATAGGAAGCTGTTATTTATTTTATAAGAACAATGTTTAGCCAACTGCTTCCCCAACTCTTTGATTTCTGTGGAGTGACATAAAAGATAAATGTTGTTCATGAAACAACTTAGTACTGAAAATGTAAAATTATTTTGATAGTAAGCTTAGCTTAGGTCATGTAAACACAGGCATGGCTTCACTGAAGCTAATCAGGTTTTCTCCCCAGAGCTCATGTCACATGTTGTAAATAACAGTAGGTAAAATATCTGAAAAATAAAAAGCATTTTGAAGAAAATCATAATATCAGCATGACATTTCCTTCCCAGAGTAAATCAATTTATATATGTAACAAAGAAAGACAGTGACACTACATAATGTAATGTCTACGTGAGCAGATGACAGTTCTCAACGTGAGAAGGTGAGGGAAAAGGTTCCTAGTTGCAGGAGACAAACTACACGAAAAATACAGGCGAGGTACACAGGGAGAATCCTGGAGCAAGGTCGGGTCACGAGGAAAAGGGTCAAGGCAGGCTGCAAGTAACACTGGTCAAAGTCACAAAACAGGGTCTGGTACACGAAGGGTCAAATAGTGAAACGCTTGGATATAGGAATAAACTGATACCCTAGCATAGGTTTCTGGGAGAGCAGGGCTTTTATTCATTTGAATTAGGCGCCAAAATGACATCAGCGGAGGAGACGCGTTGCCATAGCAACGCCTGTACGTGTCTTCTTCCCTGCCGGCGTCTGTCAACAGTGGGGAGGAGACGCGTCTCTGGGGTAACCTGTGGATGCGTCCTCCTCTCCACTGGCCTCCGTCGGCAGCAGTGGGGGCGCATTGCTATAGAGACCCTGCTCGCTTCTGTGTCAACAAGCAGGGGAGGAGACGCTGCGATGCGTCTGTCCGCCATGGGTGCATGAGCAGGGCCGGCCCTACCATGGAGCAGAGTGGGGCAATTGCTCCAGGCGGCACTTTTGAAGGGGCGGCACAGTAAATATTTATTTAGTCACAACCCAGTGGTGGCTTTAATTGTTTGAGTTTCATTGGGTCAAGGTACTTTTTAAAGACTTTTGAGCAGTATGAACTAACGCTTTTTATGCCAGGTGGACTTGTCATGTTTGGCCATTCAGAAGGTATAGTGGAGTCCCAGGGGCGTAACTCTAGAACCTCAGGGCCCGGTGCGAGAATCTGTTAAGGGCCCCCCACCGCCCTCCATCTATCACCTTTCTCACAATCTCCTGCTCCCTCCCTACCCTCCCCTTTCTCACAATCTCCCCCCTCCTCACAATCTACCCTCTCCCTCCTACCCCCCTCCCTCACAATCTACCCGCTCCCTCACATCTACCCTCTCCTCCCTACGCCCCTCCTCACAATCATACCTCTCCCTCCTACGCCTCCCCTCCCTCACAATCTACTCTCTCCCTCCCTAACCCCGTCCTCACAATCTACCCTCTGCCTGCCCTACCTCCCTCCTCACAATCTACCCTCTCCTCCCTAACCCACCCTCCTTCAACAATCTACTCTCCTCCCTACCCCCCCTCCTCACATCTACCCCCCTCCTCCTCACAATCTACTCCCTTCCTCGGTCACTTACCTTCAACTCCTGTGTTGGGAGCGTGAGCCGTTTGTCTCGGGTGCCGGCGCTTCATTGCTGAGCGCCGGCATATGACATCACCCGAGACAAACGCCTCAATCGCTCCGCAACACCTGCACTCTGGGCAGCGCTTAGGCAGGCGGCTTCTGCGGCGGCGTTCGGCGGCACGAGCGAGAGGAGTCCGGGATTTCTGTCAGTCCTCAAGGGGGCCCAAGAGTTTGCCGAGAACCAGTTCGGGTTTTCAAGCAACCGCTCGGCACCCCTTGGGCCCCCCTGACTGGCAAAACTCCAGGGCCCGGTCGCGCCCCCTGCAACCCCGGTAGTTCCCCCACTGGTGGAGTCAGTGGAGAATACAATTATGATGAAATGTGAAGCTTGGGACAAAAGAAACAGCTACTCAGGGCCCAAGCTTAACTTGCCCACTGCAGCTGCCCAATGGGTCTTTTAAATGGGCACGATGGCCTGAAAGTGGAGGTCTGTGCAACTGCCAGCACAGCCCTCTCCACAAACAATTCCTGTTGGTCTGTAGTTTATTCCTCCATTACCCATTAATGACAAAACGTTTTTTTACTTGTAGTACACTTTGGGACTAAGGCTGTTTTAACATTTTTGTGGTGTTGCTATTTAGCTGTAATTTCCTTCTCTCTCATTTAGTGCACCCACACACATTATATATTGTTTTTCTTTCAGGACAAGTGGGGCTTTCTTTAGATACCATTATTTTTATAATATCTAATTTTCTATAAACAAATTATAAAATATAGTGATTTTTTTAAATGTCTTTCTCACTGTCTTTCTCAATGTCTGTTTTTCTATTATTTGAAAAATCTGCAAAAACTAATGAAAAAAAACTTGCTAAATAGATTCTACTATTCTTCCTGAGTTTAGAAATACCCAATATTTTTATGTTATTGGTATGTTATAGGGTAAAAAGTAAGCGCTGTGTAAATTGTTGGCGCTATATAAATAAAAGATAATAACAATAATAAGTAAAGTAGCATATTGCTATTTCAAAACATGTTTTAAAATATGGTCATACTGCCCCCATGTCCTATTTGGGGCATCTTTGAAGCTGGTCACTCCAAATTACCACCATATATGTTTGAAAACTAGACACCACAAGGTATTTCAAATGCTATTATTTTAACTCTTTCCATGCACTAATTCTACCACCAGCCTTTGTCAAACTTTATGGTAGTAATTTTTTGGGGGTTTTTTCCTCCTGCGGTCCCTGGTGCCCCGCTACGCTTACAAGTTGTTGTTAACTGAATTGCATAAAGCAATTAAAATCCATCTCAGTTCAATAGCCAGGGACCTTATCTTATCATCCAGAGCACTATACAGTACTGTAACCTAACATCTAATCATACCTATAACCATATCCACCAACACGATCCTAGTGTTACGCCTTATGCTATCAGCTAACCCTTATTTTCATTAAACTGCAAGGTAAGGGGGTTACTTTGAGGTCAGTGTGCTTTGTGCTTTCAGGGAATATATATAGTTCTATGGGGTTAAATTGATATTTGGGACCATTACTGTGTCTCAAATGAGACATGGGCCCAGTAAGTGATCTGTCAAAATTCCAAGTTTGAAAACTGAAATTCGCATGTTCCAGTTTTTACTCCACAATGTCTGGGAAACATGACATCCATGCATGTGGGGTATTGAATACAAATCACAGGTTGTTTTAGTAATTTTATGTACCCAGAGAAAGAAATGCACTGAAATACTGTGTTTGGATATAATGGGTTTGTTAAACATCAAAAACATGAAATTTTACTGCAATATTTAGGACAGACAAAAATGGTTAAATCAAAAGTGTTAAAATAGCCCTAGTAAAATACTTTGGGATGTCATCTTACACAAGGGTATGGGGGGGGGGGGCATCACAATAACTGAATTGCATAAAGCAATTAAAAGCTTTTCTTCTGGTAAATCCCCAGGAGCAAATGAAATCCCTATTACATTTTATACATTTTTGGGGGAACTTTTAATATTTTTCTAGAAGCTTTTTATACCCAGGAGTTGCTCTCTTCCTGGAGAAGAGGGATCATTATGTTAATTTTTAAGAAGGATGATAGGTCAAAATTAGGGAATTGGAGACCTATAAATCTACTGAATGTAGACTATAAAATGTAAAAATAAATGGCCAAGATGTTATCAAACAGAACAAAAGCTGTAATAGATCAGATCTGTGGTATCACAGGACATGCTATCTGAGATCAGATCAAGATTTGATCTGGTATCTAAAAGACCGTAATAAAAAACTGGCCATTTTATCTATTGATTAAAATAAAACCTTTTGATCATGTACCCCATGAATATCTTTTTATGGCTTTAAAGAAAATGGTGTTCCTAGATGATCTTATTCAGCGTATTAATGTTTTCATCAATGCCTTTTTGACTTTCTCTTAGATCTGGGGTGAAGGAAATCAAACGTTGTGCTGACCACCAGACTTCTTTGAATGTATAAATGTTTATTCCGGATACAAGCAGCTGCAGGGTGATCTGCACAGCCAGGTCTGACAGCTTTACAAATTCTCACAATATATACATTGACCACACAAGAAAATTAGTACACTCCCACTAAAGGCTGGCACAATTTCAAAAACTCAGCTTTTTACTTTAAAAGGCAAAAAGCCTAACACACGTATGACATGGATGCGTTTTCAGTTATATTAAGCAGACATCCTTTGCCCTGAAGTTGACCCCGGGTCTACACTTATGGTCCAGTTTCTCACCAACTAATTCAGCTGTTAAATTTGACCTATACCCTCTAATATATATATCATGTTCTTCTACAGAAGAATACTACCTCCCAGAGCATCAGACTTTTATCACCAGAATGCGTAAAACATTTAACCTCTTATTACCCATACTCTCCACATCCTAAGATTCCACACAGGGTTGTCTGCTTTCACCAGGGGTACAGGTGAAGGCTCTGGGCTACATGGATGACATTAGTGTACAGTCATGGCCAAAAGTTTTGAGAATGACACAAATATTCATTTTCAGAAAGTCTGCTGTCTCAGTTAAGATGATGGCAATTTGCATATACTCCAGAATGTTCAGTGATCAGATGAATTGTAATCAATTGCAAAGGCCCTTGTTTCCATAAAAATGAACTTAATCCCAAAAAACATTTCCACTGCATTTCAGCCCTGCCCCAAAAGGACCAGCTGACATCATGTCAGTGATTTTCTCGTTAACACAGATGACAGTCTTGTCATGGACAAGGCTGGATATTATTATTTATTGTTTTATATAGCGCCATCAAGCTCCATTGCGCTGTACAATGGATATCACTCTGTTATGCTGATTGAGTTACATTAACAGAATGGAAGCTTTAACCCCTTAATGACAATTGCCGGTTCTGGCACGGTCAGTGCCACTGGTCAGTGACAATTGACGTGCCAGGACCATCATGACTTTAAACGGGTGCAGAAAGTGATCTACGTTCGCTTTCTGCACCCAAACGGTGTTGTTGTAATGCCTCGACCTCAAGTGACTGATTTACTATTGGTAATTGGGATGGAGGTCAGACACCTGCTATCCAGACCCAAAGCATCTACACACATATATATATATATATATATATATGTGAGAGAGAGAGAGATTTGTTTACTATGTGCTTTAAATGTTTTTATAAAGAAATGTACCTTTGCTTTCTTTTTACACTATGTGGCTGGTAATATTTTTAGGAAATTTTACTTTTACTCACTGTCTCTTAACTCTTCTGTGCTTTTAAATCACCAAAGCAGTATGTCATTTTAGGAAAAACAATACCATTTTATCACCTCCAAGACAGCCCGGATATTTTATCAAATCAAGTTGACTGCTGCTATATTATCAAAGGAAACTGAACAAGTGGCACAATACTCTCTCATAGACTCCAGAAGAGTTTGGCAGAATGTATGCCGCCAATTTCTAGCCAACTCTCAGAGAGATCTTGCATGGCAGGTAGTGCACAAATGTTTGCCAACTAGGCAATTTCAGCACAGGAGAGTTCTTGGTACCACCGCTAAGTGCCCCAGAGATCAGTGTACCCAAGATGAGACAGCGTTGCATATATATAAACTGCTTTTATGCACAGGACACATGGAAAAAGGCAGGGCCGCTGTTAAATTGGATTTGTGGCCTTAGATTTTTAAACTATACAGTTGTTATATGGCCTTTTTACTCGTCCCACAGCTGACCAGTCGCGTGTTTTATGCGTTATGATAAATTGTATAAAAGAAGCTGTTTGGAAGACCAGGAATATTTTATTGCTTAAGAAAGAATATATAGAAAAAAACAGACACTGAGTATATATATAAATATATACTTCAGTGTATGTGTACTAGAAGTCATTTAATTAAGGATTGCTAAAGGCAATTCCTACAAGTTAGTAATAGATATAGATAAAATGTATATAGATACATAAAATGCATCAAGGGTGCTGTCAGGATAGTTAACATTTTAATTAGAAGGGAATTAATTGTCATCTTGATGATGGCAAGCTGTTGAGGTCTTGAGGCAGCAAAGCAGCCCTAAATCATGATGCTTCCTCCACCATACTTCAACATTCGAATTATATTTTCATGTGGGTATGCTGTGCCCTTTTTCAAGGCCAGACTGGGGATTAAAACCAGCCCTGGAAATAATTGAATACTAGCCCTATATTTTATGTTGTCATTTTTTCTGGCCCCAATATTTTTTGTTTAGCATAGGGACAAACCCTGCAGTTTAAAGTATGTTAAAAACACATTAGTCTTATTTAGATACATAGTAAAACACACAGTTCCTGATATCACTGTGGGCTATTACATCATGTACGCTGGGACCAACTGAGAGAGCACCATTATAGTATATATATATATATATGTATACACATGTGTGCCAATGTAGCTGCAGGGACAAAATCTGTTTAGCGCTGTGGAGTGTCAATGCAAGTTTCAGGCAAACAGCAATGTTAAATTAAAGAGCAGCGGCTTCCTCTGTATTGTTGTGCCATGGACTCCATGTCTGTTCAATGTTTGGCGTATGGTATACTCACGAACAGAGGTGTTTAACCAGTTCCAGTAATTCCTTTAGCTGTTCATTTTTACTTCTTTGAGTATTCTATCATATGAATTTCTAAAAAAATGTCTAAATGGGAACTGATGAATATGTAAACTTGTAAACTCTTTGAGATTACTTTGTAACCCATTACAGCTTTATGCAAATCAACAATTTTTGATTGTAGGTCATATTTTTAGGTTTTTTTGGAGGCATGGCTCACATCAGAAGATGTTCCTTGAGAATAACATAACAATGTGTGTCTCTTTTTATGTCAAAATAGCCCTAAAACACACCTTCATTTCCATGTCAGGTTTGCTAACTCCTGACTACAGTTAGCTTTTGTTGAAGTAATTACCCTACAGGTTCACAAACTTTTTCAACCCACCCTGTGAATGTTTGAATGATGTAGTGAATATGAATGAGAACAATACAATAATTTGTGTGCTATTAGATTAGATTGTGTTTGTTAGTTATTGTAACTCAGATGAAGATCATATTTTAAGACAAATTTATACATAAATGCTGGTAAGAGTTTGCTTACATATTTGCTGGTAATAATTTGCTTACTTTTTCTCGTCACTGTACTCCTGAGATATTGTTCATTTCTGTTCTGGGGTGAAAATCTACTGGTCCTTTCAAGCTAGATTTATGGTTGTGACAGGGTTATCATATTACAAGAATAAAGTCCTCCCCCGCTTCTGTACAGTGTGTCTGATCTTAAATTAATGCCAATTTTAATGTTTTGGTTAATTTCTCATCACCTCTATTGTAATGGTGCTATGGAATTTGCCGGTGCTTTACAAATATCGGTAATATGTAATATCCTAAAATATAAAGATGTGACGAACATTTCAGATTTTTTCTGTGATATACAATTCTACTCCACGCTTTTAAACAACCTCCTTTTTTAGTAATGTAACTCTATTAAACATAATAAAAAAAATTATCTGTAACTCAACATCCTGTTGTCCCCTATGTAATAGTTTTTTCCTAAAAAATGTTTGGTATTTATTATTATTGTCTGTTTTGTGTCTTTCTTTGCTTATTAGATATAGCTTAAAATTTATTTTTTTCTTATAAAACAATTAAGCAAACCTTACCCAAACAGTGAGGAGCTAAATTTACTTTTGGACACAGCTAGCTTCTCTATGGTCTCAACAGGATAAGTAATGCAAGCAGAGACCTTACTGTTTAATGTTTGCATATTGGTATGACTTGTGAATACACACTAACACACTTTTCTGATTTAGAAAAATAATTCAATGTCACCATCTAGTGGAGGTTTTTAATACTACAGTAAGTTTGGTTTACAATTTTAAATGGATATGTGGTGACACTTTATATTTTAATACAGTGCAGCATTTTTCCAAACATTTATTTGGTAACTATATTTTTGATTTGGTGGAATACACAACACATGTTACAAAATGAGAAACATAAATACATATCAATCTAGTCATTAGTTCCTTAAGAATTCAGAGTATTAGATTAGATAACCTATAGTATAAACCATAGTAATCATCCTGTGAACAATTTGACAATTGTGCTAAACAAGCAAAATATGGGTAGAAGATGCATACCGTATTTGCTCAATTATAAGACAAGGTTTTTTCCCGTGCAAATGCTCTGAAAAATACCGCTCGTCTTATAATCGGTCTGACTATGAGACTAAGATCCAGATCCCCCGCAGCGCTGCAGGGGACCTGGATCCTCCTGTCTCATGCCCCCCCAACTTACCGGTGCTTCTGAGTCCCTGGTGTGTAGCCAGGGCAGCGCGTAGACGTCTAGGCGATTGACGTAGATAACTTCCGCTGCAGCTGGAAGGAGGTGCGGTTAGCAGCGGTGGTTGTCTGCGTCCATCGCACTGACCTTCCCCGGCTGTCAGAGATCAGAGTTCACCGTATTTGCTCGATTACCAAATGCTCTGAAAAATAACCATCGTCTTATATTCAAGGTCGTCTTCTAATCAGGGGAACCGGATCCTCCTCTCCGGCTGCCGGAGGAGGTCTGTGCGATGTGTGCAGACAACCTCCACTGCTGCTGGGGCTTCTATGACGTCACATGACCTTCTGGTGCTCATTCATAGAAGTGCCGGCAGCAGCAGAGGTTGTCTGTGCACATCATGCAGACCTCCACCTGCTGCCCCCACTACACACCAAGGAATCTGAAGCATATAAGGGCTTTCTAGAGGCAGAGTGGCATATAGGGGTTAAAAAGAATATCAGGGAGGCAGAGTGGCATATAGGGGGGTTCAAAGGAATACCAAGCAGACAGAGTGGCATATAGGGGTTTATAAAGCATATCTGGGGGCAGAGTGGCATATGGGGGTTAAAAGGCATATCTGGGAGGCTGTAGAGAGGAAGACTGTTCTAAATAATAAAAAACACAATCAAATGAATCATAAAAGATGTTGTAAAAATAAACACTATGCATACATGCAGATGATCATGTGGCTTATATGTCCATCCTATTCAGTAGGGCTAAAACGTGAGACAGGATCATGTAGTGAAGAGATTATTGTTTTTTTGGGATGTAATCTTGTACTTATTAAGCTTTTTTTCAGGGGAATCAAAGCTTTCATTTGAAGTGGTACTCTTTTTCACTGCCACTTTGAGTCTTTGTCAATTTAAAATGTCCTAAAGACATCACTGGGGTCCTATGCGTATGTATGTTTCTATTTAGCTTGGTTTTATTTTTATTACTTTCTTATTGTTTCAAATATTTAGCTTTTTAAAAAAAACATTTTAGAAGAGAGAGCTTTTTCTCGCTTGACTCGCTTTAATCACCATGTCTGCAGTTCACACAGTACCTTCCATTTGGCCATTCAAATGTCATAGTAAATTGGCTAATGCACATCAAAGTACTAAGGGGACCAACCATGCTGACTAATTGGTAGGACTTGATGTTGTTACATGTTTTTTTTAAGGTGACCACTGAAATATTCACCATTCAGTTGTGAAAAATCAATGTAGTTGCGCTGTCACCAAATGCGACCATTGAAGAAGAACAAAAAGCATTCGGTTGCGAGTAAAGGATACCTTTGAAAATAAACTTTGGATGCTAAAATAGTTGAATTGATAAGGCAATGGGTACATTTTGTAGTTAATGGAGAATATTTGAAAGAAGGTCTTTTTAATAGTGGGGTACCTTAAGGGTCTGTACCAGTTATGTTATTAAAGGTCTTAAAGATAATGTATGCCTTTTTACTGACAATATAAAAGTGGAATAAGACAAATGGCTAATGAGTAATGTAAATTAGGGAAATAGACAAGAGTGTTGCAGCTGCTCTTCAATCTTGTGTAAAAATCCAAAGGCAGTAAATAGAATTAGGTGTACTGTGTTGTCTGGAAAGAAGGACACTGGGCAAAATTATAATCTTTATACCTAACCATGATTGTCTGCAGATTCAAAGGAAACAAGCATTATTTTTTCATTAAATTACTCTTAGTCGCTGATGGTATTTCAGTAAGTTTTATCATAAAAATATTGCAGACACAACCCACGCAGCATTCATTATGTGTTTTGATGTTATTCAGAACTTCGTGTTCTAGCTTGGATGCGTTAGGAGTACATTCAGTCGTGCTCTTTCCTGAGTATATCCAGAATTTAGTGTTCAGTTGCATTTTATTGTATATAATTCACTTGGTATAATTTTCTCAGGGCTTGGATTTTAAAAGGTGTGTTCTGTAAAAATAAGTGACATAGATACTCATAAAAAATATTTCATGCATCCTGTTTTTATTTCATCTTGAATGCGATATCTTTGTCATACACACATCTCCCCAGGTCTTGATTGCGTCAAGGAGGATAATTCATCAGCAGAAGGCCCCTTGCAAGAAATATTTTAAGGACCTCACTCCATAGTCCTGCATATTCTCCTATCTTCATACTTTTCGGTACTGTGAGCTAACGGCTTACAATGTGTGACAAATACGTAAAGGGAGCCTCAGCAGTGACACAAATAGGGCAATTTATGGAGTGGCAAATGTCAAAGTGATGGAAATTTGTGCTTCCGACAAGTTTTCACAGAGCAATAGCCATGTGCACCAACCTGTTTTACCTTTTTGGTTTTTGTGCCAGTAACTGCCGCACATTATAGCTATAAGAAAACTCATACCCAATTGCATAAAGGTAGTGCAGTGCTTTTTTCCTACGCCTTTAACAGTTAAGTGATTAGTCTACCCACATGAGAAATGGTGTTTGTGATTAAGACCATCAGCAGGACATTTTTCTACTGTATTCAATACAGGTCAATGGTCAATAATGCGGAAATCAGGAACACAGGCTACAATACACTGTAAAGGACCACAACAGGGTGCCAGAGAAGAGCTTTTTTGATTTTTAAATCCGGTGCCAGCTCTAGACTCGTCCTCTTGACATACGTCACAGCTGCACCTCCGGCCACCCATCAGAGCCGTGCTTCCAACAGCACAGCATAGAACCGGAAAGGGGTGAGTATATGCTTCTGGCATCTCCTTGACTAACTGTAGTGGGACCCCCAGACAGAGCTTCCCGTCTATCGCGTCGGAGGACGGACGCCCCAGGTACCCGGCAGTGATGGGACCTGGTGCTGTGACAATTACTAAATGTCTGCAGTCTCTATTTAACTTTTTTGTAGAAATTGACAGAGGGTTATAGACAGTACAAGCAGAGCCCTTGCGTTAGTATTTTTTAACTCAACAAATAGAGATGTAATCCCTTGCAGGTTTAAGCAATTCTCAGTCGTTTCAATATGACCAGAGAATGTTGTCTATCCCAAAACATTTTTTTGCTTCTTTCTTTTCATGATTACACAGATTTGGTTTTAGTGTTGATGTAAAAGGTTGCATGCAAAATACAGAAGACAAGAATTCCACAAAAGATACTGCAGAAATTATGTACCATTAAAATAAAATCCACTTCTGCAACTGAATTTGCTTTTAATATGTGATATTTATAGAACGGAAGTAACAAAAAAAAACAACAAAACAACGGAAGGCTTTAGACTGAGTTTCCATTAGCTTTCTATTTTGGCGGTATCGCTGGTGGAAATTGCTAGCAAGCAGCTCCTGTTGATACAGATGATTAGGTCTTCGAGGTAAAGCACATAAGGGCTGTCCACTGGAGACTCTTCTCTTTCCTGGGCTGCTGACACAGTCAAAATGAATGACGTGGTTTATTTGAGAACCAGACATGTCATGATAATCAAGTAGTTTCTTCATGTATTTTTAATATCATTATATAAAAAAGCCAAACAAAGATGTGTGTCTTGGTCTGGAAACCAACCATTCCACTGTCGCATACTAGCCCTGAATAGAGACACATTTAGTCCAATTTAACATGTCTCGCAAAACCAGAGCAATGGGTTGACAGAAACTATAATATTAAAGAGGAACTCCCACAACATAATTACTAATAGCACATTAAAGATAAGCTTTAAAAACGATCTTGCTGTTTTCTTTCTTAAAACAGTTCTAGTTTTTTGCATTATATAATTGTTTTCAGGGACCTGCGTGTTAACCATCTGTATGTATTGTAGCCCAATCCACTAGGCAAACATCCTGACTCCTTATCATTGTTAATGACCCAGCTGGGCACTCTGAGTAATGAAAGTGCATGTTGGGATGAACTTCATTAGTGCCATAAAGTGACCCAAAATACTAGACTTGTGCCTCCGTATTCAGGCGAACATGAAAATGAACACGAAGGGTATTGACTCCAACATACAAATGAAACATGAATTTGATGAAGGCATAAACTTGTTTTTAATTTTCAAAATAAGGCATGTGATGTCCATGTCTATTTCAACAATAACACCCTTCTTCCTGTAGGGGGCAGCAGCACATAGCAATCCCAGTACACTCGTGCAACACAGAATAGGCCTGACATCTGCCTTCTGTATAGTTATAAAAAGTTAATTACTATTATTTATCTATTTATATAGCACCAATTTACACAGGATTTGTGAGGTCAGGCACTGATCTTGGAAGAGAAGGCCTGGCTCACAATCTCTGTTACAGTTCATCCCAAAGGTGTTCGATAGGGCTGAAGTCAGGGCTCTCTGCATGCCACAAACTCATCCAACCTTCTCTTTATGGACCTTTCTTTGTGCACTGGGGCACAGTTATGTTGGAATAGCAAATGGCCTTCCATTAACTGTTGTCACAAAACCGGAAGCATAGCATTGTCCAAAATGTATTGGTATACAAAAGGGGACATTTCCTTAAAGCACCTATTTATATATCAATGGGAGAATGAATGAGATCATTCCTTCTTTCAGGAGAATTGGCAAAAAGCTGTTGTTAACATGGAGCAGGTATCTAGGTGTGTAGCCAAAAAAATATATACATATGTAAAATGCAATGCAATTTTAATTAAAAAAATAGATATTTTTAAAACAATTGTTCTGCACAAACAGAATTAGCAGGTTCATTAGTTATAAATAAGAAACAATAATTACGCTATCATTAGGTTTGGGGAGGGTTAGTTTATCTAATTTTTCAGAATTAGAGGGTGTAATGTGAATTCATGAATTGGCATTTGATATGCAATATAATGTGTTTTTTGTTTGCAGTTATAGTCATTATTGTGGGCTTTGATCAGCAAACCTCTGGTTTGTAACACCAGGCCTATGCCATAAAATGTAAGATAAGGATCACCAGAGCCAAATGTGAGGGGTCATAAAGTATATTAGGACATGTCCTCTGAACTGACCCAAAAGAGCATAATCACATAAAATGAAATATTGAGATCCTGTGTATGTATTGTGAGAGGGTCCAATATGAATGTATATTTGGATTGCCCAGGTTGTATGCCCAACATGCCCAGCTGGTGTATTTCTGCCCTGAGAGATGAGAATGGCTACTTTCTAAAATAGATAAACCTAGTGTGTTTGGTATCTAAATATTCACAAAGATATGACTAATATGATGCCAAAATTATAATGGTATAATGTAAATGGCTAGCTTTAGGAAGATTACTGCATTCTCAGGTAGACGTCTGCACTGGACTCTTGACAGGTATGATGGAGTGGACCATAAACTGTCCAAACCAAAGACCAAACCCTTCTGACCCACCTAGGGGGGCTGGTCATTTTAGGAACAACCAGGGTTCAATATAAGAAGATTGTAGATCCTGAGAGAAGGCTCTCTTTTTTTTAACAACTGCACAGGGAACCTTTACCATCTGAATCTCCCACAAGGATTATATATATCGGTAATTATATATATACATATTTCTTGTGCTTTCTCCCATTTGATTTTATGGACTGTTTTGTAACTTGTATTCTGTATGTCATTTATTTCTGTATGTTTGCACACAGCACTGTGACATCTTTTGTCAGATTAAATGTTTAATTAATCAGCTCATGTCTTTGCTCTCTAATTATATGAACTCACTCTTCTGCAGGATACGTTACCAAAGGGTTAATTATATATATGTCTGATTAGTAAAGTAAGGTTGGTATAATATAATTCTAAAGTGTTTGGGGTAACCTAAGACGCCCGGATATAAAGTCTTGGTGGTGGCAGCAAATTGTATACTAGGGGTATAGTGTAGGAGGGATTGCTGGGGTTAATTTAGTGGTTGCTGTGTCTAGCAACAGGTAACCAGCGATCTGGCGTCATTAACCCTTTCACTGCTACACTCTCCCCACTGTCTCGGCCGGGCCAATAGCCCGTGTTCGTGACAGAGGGTGAGGAAAAATGCATCATCTAATCATCTGATTAAGTTTGCCTTTATGCAGTAAATGTATTATTGCTTCCTCCCAGATATTATAGCCTTGTAGTAAGTGTATTGCCCTAGATTTATCTTTGCCTTTCTTGTATGTCATAAATATTTTTATTACCATCACCATCTATTATGTACTTTACAATTTAATTTAAAATACAGCATGGGCGATAAAATATTGTCCCAAAATAAAGACCTGAGTACAATGCAAAACATGAATTGGCTACTTTGGAGAATCATTGACATACAAAGAAAATATATTATCTTAATTTCTCATTTTATTGAAAACAATGTTGATATTACCAGGGTGAACAGAACCCATTGACAGCTTAAATGCATCAGAAGAGTTTCTTGGCAACATAAAATTGTGTGGGCAATTATACATCAGGGGGCCAGCCATAGCAAACAAACTGAAAAGCGCATGCAGCATTTATTTGAATTATAGTTTAACTTTCAGAAAAGCGAGAACACACATTTTGTAATGTACCCATGAGGAAATTAAAGGGGGGGCCATTACAAAATCAATAGGGGTGGCTGGGGGTAATACTGGGGGTAATACACATGGCAGTGGGGGCATCAATAGACAAGAGGTTGGTTGGGCATCACATTAGCCGATACAAAAAGGGTGGGGGCATCAATACACAAGGGAGGGGATTGGCTGGGGCATCACATAAATCAATATGTGTGGGGGCATAAATATACAAAGGGGGCAATACATAAGGTTGGAGGGGCATTAATCAATACTAAAGGGGGCCGGGCTGGGGCATCAATACACAAGGGGGTACAAATACAAAAGGGACAGTTAATGACAAAGCAATTTTTTTATGCCTCAGTGCGGCAGAGCCTGTCCTGGTGTCTGTGTGTCTGGGTGTGTCAGCGGCTGTCATGTGCGTACAACAGCGCTCAATGAAAGTGGTAGAATCAATACCATAATTTGGACAGCCGGGGTCTGGTACACAAGAGGTTAACGTAATCAGGATAGCCGGGTCTGGTACACGAGAGGTTAACGTAATTAGGATAGTCGGGTCTGGTACACGAGGGGTTAACGTAATCAGGATAGCCAGGTCTGGTACACAAGAGGTTAACAGGGAATGGCATCAGAAAGCACGTCTACACAGCTCAATAACTGAGCACTGACTGAGTCTCGGTGCTCAGTTTTTGAATAGCCCGCTAGTAGACACCACGCCATATTACACCACACCAACTTATTTTTTCCAGCAGTGGAACCTAACCTATGAAATAAATCTAAAATGGCAAAATGGATTTTACATATAAACTTGTATAAAAAAGAAAGCAATATATAATGTGTTGGTACTCTAAACCTGAAAAAATGAAACAGACATATGGTTAAAATGGCAAACACAACTTCTGTCACTACCGTGGAAATGTAAAATAAAAGATAAAATAATGTGTACTCTTCAAACCTTTCTGTAATACCCTTTGGTGATTGATAGTGCTGGTCATTTGCTTACACGTGTCATGATTTCCACCACAGCTGTTAACCTTTTTCGTAGCAAGACAAACTGTTTGTGAATGATCAATTAAAATTATATGAAACGTGATATAATGACTTCCTTGTGTTCTCTGTACTATGCTAAAAACACAAATATGAGAGCTATTCAGTATACCATCCAGTATAACTCTCAACAAATTTTGTGTTTCAAGAAACCTCTGGACATTAACAATGCTTTATTCATTTATATTGAAGGAATTGTAGCAGGAAGAATGCAGTGGCATTTCTGTCTTTTTGTAGAAGGTCATAGATAATGTAGGGGCTTTTCAGGCCTTATAGCAGGAGAATCAGTTGGAATTGGTGGGTTGAAATGTTCAACTCATCTGCAAACTCCTAGTTTAGTTTATACATTGGCAGTAAAATGAGTTCCACAGAGGAGGTCAGTGGCTTTAAAGATGGGACTGTCTTAGGATGCCACCTTCACCACAAGTCAGTTTACAAAATGTCTCCTGTGCTAGATATGTCCCAATCCACTGTAAGTGCTATTATTGTGAAGGGGAAGAGTCTAGGATTAACAATCAGCAAAATCTACCGTGGACAGACCATGGACACTCACAGAGCAAAGTGTTTGCATGAATAAATCGCCTGTCCTCTGTGGCCTCACTCACCCCCAGACAGAGCTTCCAACTGTTATCTGGAAGCAATACCAACACAAGCACTATGTGTTAGGAGCTTCACGATATGGGCTTCCATGACTAAGCAACTACACAAGCCGAAGATACACTATGCACAAAGCCAAGCGTTGGCTGGAGTGGTGTAAGGCACACTGCCACTGGACTCAGGAGCAGTGGAACGTGTTATCTGCAATGATGAATCCTGCTTCACCATCTAAAAGCTTGATGGACAAATCTAGGTTTGACAGATGCCAGAAGAGTGCTACTTACCAGAATGTATAGAGCCTACTGTAAAGCTTTAATGGAGGGATAATTTCTTGTGGCTGTGCTTCATGGTTTGGGCTGGGCCCCTTAGCTCCACTGAACGATAATGTTAATACTACAACATACAAAGAAACTTTAAACAATTGTATGCTTCCAATTTTGCGCCACCAATGTGGGAAATGCCCTTTCCTGTTCCAGCACGATTGTCTCCCTGTGCACAAAGCAAGATCTATCAATATATGGTTAGATGGGTTTGGTGTGAAGGAACCCGATTGGCATGCACAGAGCCCTGAACTTAACTCAATTAAACACATTTGGGATAAATGTGAACACTGAAGCCAGGCCTTCCTATTCAAGATCAGTACCTAAACTCACAAATGTTCTTTTGGCTCAAGGGGCACACACTCAAAAATCTTGTGGACACTGTTGTAGCCATATAGGAGAGCCAAGTCTTTGTTTTGCACAATATTGGGATATGCTGGAAATCCCAACTTCTGTAGCTCAAACCAGACACTTGCTTTGTACATCCACCTTCTTCACCAACATCTTGTGGGCAAAACAAAGCGGAATGGAGTGTGGGTGAAGAAATGGTGCATAAACACAATGTGTGAAGTGAGTGAATGTTTATTAATGAGGGAAGAGGTCTGGGGATTGTATGAAATATTTTCCAATACCCAAAGCATATTAAGTATTCATGGTAAAGCTATAATAAATGACTTATTTGCACATAGAAGCCCGTGTTAGCCAATGCAGGAGAACGGCAAATGTTAGCAGCAGAAGAGTATCCCAGTGGGTGTTCCGTCACTTATAGTTAAAACATGTCTTCAGTCCCAAGATTAATATAATCAGGGTAGCTCTAGTTTTTTTGAAGGCTCTAAGTAATAACATTTAGGGGACATCTGTAATGAAAACAATGAAAATAATTTATTTCAAATATGCCCCAAACAAGCATTAATCCACAAATTATCTTAGAAACCTGGAACCTTAGAAACCTAGTCAACATGACTCTTTTCCTTGAACTACCAAATTACAACAAACTCAACTATAATTGAAGACTTGCAAAAGCAACCTAGTCAAACTTACTCATAGAATAATCAGTACTACTTAATTCACAGTATCCGTACATAACAATAAATTAAATCTACCTTGTCTCTCTGGGTCCCAGGGGGTTTATGGCTGACTCCATCTCCTCTCGGGCACCATAAGAAATATTCTTTCAACACAAGCAAATGATCAAAACATAAATACGTTGAGACACTCAATAAGCAGCTGTTGTTGGCTATATGAATTAGCTTCAATGTGACAAGTGACCCAACACTGGATGTGAATTCTAAGGTACTATTGGATAAATAGGGCTGCCTCTTTAATCACATTAACAGTATTTTAGCAGGGAGATGTTTGTCCCTATGCAAACACAGTAGACTGGAAAACTAAATGGGAGAAACTCAAATATGTCATGAGCAGCCTGGGCCTCTATATGTTAGCAATATATAAATATTATATTTTTAAAATTTCATTCATCAAGTTAACTCAGATGGCAGATCTTAAGTTGTTTTACATATTATTTTAATTTTAGGAGGAATGTCCCTTTCATCATGCTCATGCTAACAGCACCAGCCGTGACGTTTCCTGTTTAAAAAAAAATTACAAAGATACATTCTTTTGAAATAAGTCCAATAAAAATAAACAATTTTATATTTTTAAGTCTTAAAAATGCGCCAATTGTCTTAGTGGTAAATTCCTCAAAGGGGACTTCGGGAATACATATTCAAATGGATGGTAACATTTCAATGAACTGGAGATAACAGGAGATCTTGGAATGGATTTCTGTCTACATATTTCTTGGTCTTGTTTATTTGTTTTTCATTATTATGATTGAAACGTTCTGTAGTTCTTTTAAATGACTCACAACCTCAACCCTTAAGGTTTAAAGTGGAGAAAATAACTAGAATGCTAAAGATTCATGTTGTGTTAGTTTGTGAAACAAAAGTATGCCTGTCTGTGGGAAATTCCTTAATCCAGATGACTAGAGTATACGTGTTATAAATACAAGAGTCTTGTTTATACTTTGTGTTAAAACTTTTAGATATAGTGGTTCCCTATTGTCTTTGTGGCTATGATTTAGGTGTCTAATGGTAACTTGGCAAAATGTCAAAAATATTGTTTCTCACAATGCCTGTATTTCAGTCATCATCTTCCCTAGGTCAAGCTGTTCACTGTAAATATCACTGTCTACTGGAAATCTAAAATGATTGGCCACAGCTTCAAGACATAAAAATTACAATATTTGACTTAGCAATATTAAATAAGTTCTGCCCTTCGCTACTATTCCATAATTCCTAGGCAATAAAAAGTTTGGGCAAGAAGTTAAATGGTTGTGGCATGGCACCATTTGTAGTCTTCATTGAAGTCACAACTTTTTTAATTTGATCCCAATTACATTGGTTGAGCTTATCCAGCCTATTAATAATATGGTGGGCTGTGCTGAATTGGCACAGTCCTGGATAGTTTCCTTTTAGCTGCACTTCCTTTAAAAGTGGACAGTGGAGGGGCTGTAGGCAGCACTGCCCTTGGTTATGCCACTGCTTCTTTGTTCCTTTGGCCATATAAATAAATTTTGCTTCATTCTATAGCTTGCAAGATCATACTTGATAAACCTCAGTAGTCAGAGATGGTAATGGCAAATTTGTTAAAGTTGTGTCAAGGCAATGGTCCTGTGGCTTAATATTCTGTACGATTCCGTGCTCTTGGTTCTGATTGGGAGCCCTCGGGGCAGCCTTCATGGGTGAGTAATTTACATTTTTCCATGAAGCTCCATAAGACCTAAGATTCCTTATCTCTCATATATTCTTGGCGTAATAATCTAGAGACAAAAAATTGAGAGAGAGAGAGAGAGTGAGTGAGTGAGTACAAATGGATAGAACAGCTTTTGCTTCTATTAGAGTTTCTATTATGGTTGCCCCAAATACCAGTCCTCCCAATATTTCTACTGAAAAAAAGAGGCATCTTGTATGGAGAGAGATTGGTGCAGCAAGGAACCTAATGCATTTAGGGTATACTGTTGGAGATATTCTAAGTGTTCTTTTCTCCCCTTCCAGGGTTCTTAACTGAAGCTGCAGAGGCCTTAATAGATGACTATTGGGAGATGACTATAGGGATTCCTCCTTCACATCACTTCTGTTGATGGGGTCTTCTAGGAGCTGGTATTGTCAGTGGTTTTGAGAATAGTGATCCTTTATAAAGAAACAAATATTGTTTCACTGGATATTTTTTTATGATCGTTGCAGCTCACTAAGGGAGATGACCCAAGGAAATAGTCTTTAGAGGCGTTGGTTTTGATAAAATCTTTAGTTCAACGCTATTCTAAAGCATAAATTCCTTAATTCTAAAAACTGATGCTTGTGCATTGGGTGCCAGTGCAGTGTTGTCTTCACATTCAACTACTTCAATCCCTACGCCTATTTAGCTAAGCAATTTTCTTTCACTGAGAAAAACTATAACTCAAAATACCTTATGTAACTACCCAGTTTCATACATTTGTTCTTAATTGATGTATACTGTGGTAGCTGGACATCCTAGTCTAAAAACCTAGGACATTTTATTTGCACCTTATGGTTGCCTATCTTGGCTAGAGATGGCAGAAATTAAATTTAAACCTGTGGGTAAAGAATAAAGCCTCTAGCACTAAATGGCATTCCTTGTCTGTGTTGGATCAGCCATAGACACATTTTCAATGGACTTTGTTGTAGATTTACCTAATTCTCAGGGCAAGACTGTGATCTTTATAGCAATGTATATATTCTCCAAACATGAACATTTCACAGCCCTGTCTAATCTTCTTTCTTCATGACAATTACCCTGTACTCTTTTGGAAAGAATAGTCTAGTCACATTGTGTCTGATAGGGGCATTCAGTTACTATCTCAGTTTTGGAGAGCCATATGCAGTCTTCTGCTGAAACCATAATGCCTGCCCTGAAGACTCCGATGTTAATGAGCCATTGGTCTCATTTTAGATTCAAGATGGATTTATGCTTTTCCCATGTATGTTTATATTCCCTCATTACTTTAGCCTCTACCACTTCTGTTAGGAGCCTGTTCCACTTATGTACCCCTCTCTAAGTATAGTTAAACGTCCTTATATATATAAGCTTATAACCCACTAGCAGGTCCAACAGTACCACACACTCACCCTACCTGCTGCTGCAGCAGCAGTAACTTGTGTTTTTTTTTAACAATCCTGTGGCACTTTCCTCAGTTCCTGCTGTTAATGCTTATCTTAGTAGCCTGCAAAACCAATGGATTCAATGTTGCGCTTATAACATATGTCACATCTGATATTGGTTCCCAATAGTAATCAAACGTTCCCTTTCCTTGCTGTGGGTACGTCTCCTTAAAGCTGTGTACAGGACTGCATTTTCCATAGCACTTTCCCTATTCATATTATGAAATTTGGTAAAGCTATAGATAAAATAAGCAATACGTGTGCATATTAGACACCAATATTTTAAGTATACATCAAGGAAAAAGACAGCACTGTATGCAGAACCGGCCTTAGGTGTTCTGGCACCCTGTGAGGACTACACCTCTGGCACCACCCCATCCCAAAAAAAGAAAGGAATAAAAACTCCCCTTTCTCACTATCTATCCCTGTATCACTATTCTCACTGACCCCCCTTCTTCTCACTGAACCCCCCTCTGCCCCTTCCCCTTACTTACCTTGAGTACTGCGGTGGAAGCGGGAGGCGTCCGTCTTCCCGTGGTGCGCGCTTCACAGCTGAAACGCGGCACTGCAACGGAGTCACGGAGAGTGAGGGGCGCCGAGCGGTGGCTGAAAACTTCACAAGCGACCACTCGGCGCCCCTGCCCGGGACATAAATGAAAACATTGGGGTTTTTACATTGGGGTTTTTTTTGTTTGTTTTAACTTTACTTAACATCCTCCATGTTAAATAAAGTTAAGAAAAAAACTTTATTTAACATGGAGGATGTTAAATAAAGTTAAAAAAAAAACAACAACAACAACAAAAATGATGTTTTAATTTAGGTGCAGAGGGGGGCGGTAGCGGACC
>VKOC01016614.1:0-11403 GCA_009364415.1 Spea multiplicata | reverse complement strand
ATATATATATACTCAGTATATATATGCATACACAATCATACAGGCTCTTTCTTTCTTCTGTATGCTGGCCGTGTACCAAGACCATCGACTGAAAGTTTGCATTACCTTCCCACTAAGCCATGAACATCATCATAGCTATCATATATCTCAAAGTAGTCAGACAGGCAGTCCGTGTCCTCTTCAATGTCCATTTCCAGAAACTGAATGTAAATTCGCTGCCCGTAGTTTATTCTTATGTGCCAGTAGCAGATTTGGTCGTTTTCATATTCATTAGGGTAACCTGGAGATTTAATGATTCTCTCCTGTTCCGTGAGTACCCCTCCACATTCCTTTACTAAAAAAATAAAAAAAAATAGTATCATGCATAGTTATAGACATTTATTGGTTGCAGGGACACATACTACCGTATTTACGGCACAGTAGACTGATATGACAAATCACAAATGTTTTATTATATTTATTAATATAAAGTCAGGGGGACAGACAATGGTCAATGGGTAGCAGACTAAAATAAGTCCAATGGCCGATTAAGTAGGAATAACGATGGACTAGATAGGACTGAATGGTTCTTATCTGCCATTACATTTTATGTTTCTATGTAAAATGGGAAGGAATGAGAAGAATGGCCATTGATCCATATCCACTTGTGTACGGAGGCAAACTAATACAGGTTAAAAAGTATGGAGCACATTGAATAATTCCTTATTGATAAAGAACCATTATTATTTTCCACCATAAAGGCCACAGGAGCACTGATGAGCAGAGGTATTTTTGCTCATTTTCCAGCAAGATCGAACATTTTCATCAACCTCCAGACTTTATCTATAGATCCAGAACACATGGAGGTCTTCCTAGATGTAAATCCAGAGCCCAGCCTCCATCAATATGGAGATTCTTCATATTAACGTTATGTTTAGTTCACTAAGTCTCTGGTTACCTGTTTATAGGTAAGGATTTTTTTTAAATTTGAGATTTGACCACTTTAGACAAATTATTGCTATTTTTCAAACCTTTTTTTGTGTTTTAACTAATGTTTAGGAATGTCACCATTTTTATTTGTCACGTTACATACTGAATGCTTATACATACATATACTCACATACTCACATATACATATACTCACTGGCTTAATCATTTTCATATTGTATTTGTTTTATATTATTTTAATAACGCATACTTATTTTGACCTTAGTACAATACCATTTGGGTTGTAGCAGTAGGCATCCCATCTTTCACTCTTATTTAGCCGATAACCGTAATCAACAATGCCCTTTTTTCCAAATCCGCAATTGAATGTGGGCTTTACTATGGGGTAGCCAACTCTTCCTTTGTGTAGCCAGCCTGCTGCGCATACGTGAAAGCCTAGCAAAAACAAAAGCAATCAATAAATTATGACCAGTCAATAACAAGCAGAAATCGGTTATTATTGGTGACATTATTTTTTTACAACATAGGTGTAAGCATTAGAATCACATATAATAATAATAATAATAATAATAATAATCAAATATGAGGACAGTTCTGTTGTACTAGTATTAAGTACAATTAATTCAGAGAAAAATAGAGATGTATAGATGGATGGATGGATGGATAGATGGATGGATGGATAGATAGATGGATAGATGGATAGATAGATAGATAGATAGATAGATAGATAGATAGATAGATAGATAGATAGAATGGAGATGGATGGATGGATAGATGGATAACGGATAGATGGATGGATGGATGGATGGATAGATAGATAGATAGATAGATAGAAAACTATATAGATAAATTGATATCTAGATTAGATAGATAACTAGATTATATTGCATTGTTTTCTGCAAATTTAGTGATCAACTTCCCTAAAAGCTCAGTCTTGTAAGCAGAGCCCCTTCTGATTACTGCATTATTTAATTTCTGGCTGTTAACTTGAACCTTTAATATATTCTAGCAAGTCGCAACCATTGCAAAAATGAATTAAAGATACTGTTCATCAACTCCATACGGTTGGGTTATTAATACAAATACTTGGAGCTAAACTATATTAAAAACACCAAGGTTTTTACACGGTCTGGCATTAAATTAGTTTTATGGAGAGCTGATTCATGGATGAAAGAGATTACTGAGTGGGAACAGCCAGCCATGTGGCATTTATATATATATGATTCTATAGAATTTCTGACTTAATGCTATTCCGAAGAAAGATTTAGAAACTTGAGAAATGTTAAAAGGAAATCTTAGGTAGTTTTTTTATCGGGTGTTTTTAAGGAAATGATGTCATATTAGTATATGGAGAATTGTACGTACCGAATCACTTCTGGAGTTACACAATGGCATTATTCTACCTCTGCCAAAATTAAATGTTTTACAGATGCTTTGGAAAGTATATCACTCGGGAGTGTTTTAGGGAGGGCTCATAAACTACACAAGGACATTTACAACAAAACCTGTTCTGTTTCCATCTATTTGGCTTGTCAAAAAATATACCTTGGGAATTACAAAAACTGCTATTTTATCAATTGATGTTATTGTAATTAGGAAATTTTAATCTTTTTAATTTGCCCCTTTTAATTTGCCCACCTATAATGCATCCATGAACTTAATATGGAGCTCCTTGTTCCATTTTATTATCCTCAGGGGCGGGCTGGCCTATGGGGCAGAGAAGCCCCACCAAAATCTTTAAAAAACGGCCTGGTCCAATTGGACCACTGACCGAGACGAGACGTGGAGAGGTCGCCCAACACAATGTTACATGACCCCAGTAAAAGCCTGTCAGCGAGGTGGCTGATAAGTGACAAAGCGAGCAGTTTTCACTGAAATAGAGGAAGACGCACCTAAACTAAGCACCAGCTTGTGCTGGCTGGCAAATTGTGTCACTTCTGGGCCCAACAGAAAATGAAGCATCATTTCCACCCCCAGAAGATGAATAGACGGAAAAGCAACTGAAACCAGCACGCTAGAGTTCATGCTGGTTTTTGGGGTTGTTGGACTTCCAAAAGGGAGGGGACCTACGGAAAAACCAAAAGTCACAGGTCAGAGTACATACTTCAATTAGGCTTGTGTGTAAAGTATACTGTACAATGTGTAGCCTGTACACAAAATGTATATTAGATACCTTTTTGCAACGGTGTTGATGCATTAAGACTTTGATTTGCTCCGCGTAGCGGAGTACCTTGAGCTGAAGAGGACTCCGCACACAGAGTACTTTGAAGCAACGGTAAACACACCTAGAAGAAAGATTAAATAGAAACGATGACATGAAGTCAATCAGGACAATCTTAAGTTGCAAAATTGAGAACCTTAAATTTTAATTATTCAGGTAATCAATAAACATGCTGCTGTATTCCATCCTTTTTTATTAAAATCAGGACATTACTTTCTGTTTGATCATTACTGTTTCACTGAACCTTCCCTTATACAAAACGCAGCTCAATAAGAGAAGCTTCCAGCACCAGGCAGCACAGCCAAGAGTATCAGCGGCGTGGATATGCACCAACGTACTCAGCATTCAGGACCGCGTAAGCCAACATATTGCACGTTTTTTGCCAAAATGAAATCAAGCTAAACTGAATACTCATTAATTGTTAAAATCCTTTTATTCCATCTAAATACTTGGAGAATGTATGTGTTGCTTACCGACACCAAGAAGTGAGATGACATATATATATATATATATATATATGGGCTTGCTACATGCACATTTTATCCAATACATATTTTTTTATTTAGGTAGCCATACAATGATTTTTGGGACAAACTTTTCTGTTAGTCAATATGTTGGCAAACATAATATGCAATGGGAACATCCATATTGAGAACTCACCTGCTCAAAGTGCGTGGGGAGCTGCGAACCAAGCTTTACCAACAGATACCACCAGACTTCTATTTTTGTCAGAGCCAAGGCCTCCGTCCTCACATGGATAGAGCTTAACGGCTGCATGAGAAGTTTCAGTCTCTTGGTGCTGCATAGTATATCTAAATCAGCAAAAAAACAAAAGGTTTAGGTTAAAAACATTTTTTTAAAAAAAGCTACAAATGAACATTCTCTACATTACCATTTCAAAGTACAGAACACCACAGAAACTAATAATTCCTTTAACTCCTAATATTGCATTCTCAAGACTCAAACGCTATCTACTGTAACAAACAGCCTCCAGTATGACCATTCCAGGGTCATTCAGTTCTAGCTTATTTATATCAATACACTTAATTTACTCTCTTTACTTAGAGTGGGAGATAAATGGAACAGCCTCCTGGGAGAAGTGGCAGAAGGTAATACAGTAAGGGAATAACGCTATCCTGAACCTAAGACGAGACCAAGGAACGATTATTGTTTCAGTCTTTAAAGCAGATAGACCTCCATGGTCCTAGTGGTCTTATTAAACTGTCAAATTACTGATTTCTAATTATAAATCTTTTTTTTTGGTTGCTAAACACATTTGATGAGCCCAATCTATGAATAAGCATTACAGGCCTGCATGTAGCAGCCCGGTGGAAACGTATTTACCTGGATTTAATGCAAAGTTATCAATAAGGCTTTTCCAGGCAATGAACGCAATTTTCTTCACAGCAGGTGATCCACTTCTAAAGCCCAACTCTTCCAGCTGCAGCAAAGAATTGATAAAGGTTCCACTGCGATGCAGAGTCTGGTAACAGATAGATTTATTAAGCACCAGAAGGAAATGTTTACACGCGTTAAAAAAAAAAAAAAATACAAAAGCATACATATTAGGCTTTCTAACCTTTCCAAGTAGTCTGACGAACAAAGGCCAAAGTTTCAAGACGTAAGTCTCATTTTTACTGGAGAAGAGTTTCTGAAGTTCAGAAACAATTTTCTGTTGAGTAAAATAAGTCAGAAGAGACATTTAAAAATGTCAGCTATGCTACAACCTACCATTTAAAACACAGTCTAATGTACTTGGAGAACTTTTATACAGCCTTCCAAAACAAGAAATTAAAGCACCGACACAGAAGAGGCTGTCCTGCTTCTCCATGACCCGATATTTATTGGCACCGATTGGTTGCTTAAAGCAGCCACTCACTGACAAGAAAGCACTCACACTAAAATCAATGGTAGCACGTTCAATCGCACACAACAATCTCATCACCGAAACATGGAAAGGGGCAAATGCCAATGCAAGGTTTCTGCAGAATACCATCGTCAACACCAACATTTTAAGGGGCCACATAGCTTTTAAATGCATATGATGGTGGGAGAACCCCTTTAAACCAGACAGACTATGTTAAGTCCAAGATATCACTAAAGGACAGAAACATACAGATAGTAACTTCGAGCATCCATCATTCACACAAGTGAAACGGTCGGTCCAGTGATAAACCGCAATGCACTTACAGAAGACATGAGCTGTTCCGTTACGACGGACACCTCCTGCTGTTTCTTCAGCAACAAAGGCAGACCGATCTCCAGTGCAGTCGCCCCTCTTAAACGAACTTTAGGCGCAGAATGAACTACCAACGGGATTATGAGTTTAGCCCATCTGACAGCCTCATCACCCATTTGTGTAGGGGCCTGTTCCAAAAGCCTGCAACACATCAAAACTGGTTTAAGCAAAACAAAACCATGGATGAGGGACAACCATTTCATCTGTACGCCTAGAAAGAGAATGCCTCACTGCATGAGAGAATGTCTAGATCAGGAATTGGTACCTATTAATGTTTATTTCCGTAAAGCGGTTGATGGGGTATTATATATTCAGCTTCATCGCAAGGGGTAATGAATAAACAGTAAAAACTGTGACTGATTTCCTGAAATGCGGAGAGAGCATACTAGCCGTCAAACTAAAATAACATTATTCAAGAGCATTAAAAATGTCTTTAACCGTGTTAAAACTCGATAAAGAAAGGTTGGCTTTTTTTTTTTTAATAAAAAAAAAAAAAAAAAAAAAAAGTATGCAGTGATAGTAATAATAATAATGTGCACTACTAAACTTTTAGAGTACAGATTCTTACCGGATAATAACATTTAGTGCTTCATACTCTATGACAAGTGATTGAACTTCTTTATTAAGAACACTTTCTAATGTAGAAAGTATAGTGGGTACCTATTGAAAAGAAAACAAAAAAGTAGTTACGAGTCTTCAAAATAAAACTGCCTGCTGGGATATCAAACAGACAAATACAACGATAAAACAGTGCAAAACGGTTCGGCATATAACTGGCACCAATAAGTCATTCTCTTACTACTTTCAAAAAATAAAAAAAAAATTAAACAACTATTAATGTTTTGTAATATTAAACAATCACAGTAATTTACGTTGTCAAGGATTGGGAATCGCACAATAAAAATGGCATGTTTACAATAGAGTAATATGAATGGTAAAAGGGGTTGCTATTAGAGTATATGTATTTACAATATATTAGTTTTACTTTGGCTATTTATACATATCTTTTTATTTATTTAATTTATTAATTCTCACCGCTTTCCCAACCTCCTCATGAGGGAAGCTCTGTTTTGAAATCACCCAAAGTGCTCGTGTGCATGTATTTTTATCGGTCCCGTTAACAGCAATACTATTTAATGTTAAAAGCAGATCCTCAACCTCGGGAGCTAAAATAAAAAATACAAGTTATTGTCCATACAGTCAAGGGAACATTACACAAAGTAAACAAGTACGGGGATTAGCTAATAAATTCACATTGGAACGAAAACGTTGTTGATATAAGGCATAGTTCGCTTAACCTGACGAGTAAATCTGAAGGGCTATACAACATGCAGACCAACTGTGTTATAATAGTCAATGGGTTTTAATGCAACAAGACAAGCTTTTTTTTTGGTTGATATATATTTTTTAATATAAGGAGTAAAGTTGTCATTGAAGTTGAATTCAGTCATACTATGATGTAATATTCCTGTAAGTACTTTGGTACTAGGGAATTATGACCGTTCTTAGAATCTTTCATCCTTTTACGAGTATTTCGTGCGTTACAGCTTAAAATAGGGGCATATTTAATGACGTTTGAGGGCCCCTGAAACATACCCATTTGCAATAATTACCTGATAAGCCAGAGGCAATTTTGTTGTTAAAAACACAAAATCCCAATGCCTGTAGTGCTGCGTTACTAAGATCAGAATTCTGGCTGGAGATGTGCGCCTGAGAAATAAATACGGTTATTAGCACACAGGAGTGGAAGCACCCTAACACTGCGTACCATCAAACTATTAAACTACAAAGAAAAAGCCAGAAGTACTCAGATATAATTCATCTCTTTACCGCGGGAGAGACCACAAGCACAAACCTGTGCAAAAGTCAGAGAAAAAGCAACCGTTAGCATTCTATACCTTAAAGGCTTTGCAAAGACGCAGGAACTGTCCCCCAACCAGAACAGTGAAATCCTTGCCATCTTCTCCACTTAGACGACTAGAAAACAAAAAGCCCAGAGACCATCGTCAGAGCCGTCTATCCGCTAAGCCGCGGACTTCTTTACGCTTTAGGCAGGGCTACTCACTTAGCGATGGAGAGATAAGCATCCGTCTGCTCCGCGTGCGAGGACGACGAGTCCTCCAGGGTTTCCAGCAGGGGTAATAGGTGCGAATCCTCGGAACAAACTGCAGTCATTTTTTCCAGCATCCTACATCAGAGCAAAGTAAGAGAACATTAAGACTTTGTTATGATAATCCATAAAGGCGTATTAATAAAAGGCAGTAACAGGATCCCCATTCTCTGTTCTCTTTCATCCAATCAGTGGCAATAATAGTCTGACCACAGAGGAGGGCAGTGGCAAGGCTGCAGCTTCCACCTTAAGTGCTTTGTTTTGTTTTACTTTGATTAACGCATATTAAAGTGCTCACTTCGGTAAGCATCTCTCCTTAGCGGGGCTGTCAGTGACAGTAAACTGCCCCTTTAAAGACCAATAAATGACATTCATATTCTAAGGATGTGTCTGGTAGACTGGAGCTTAAAGTTCCAAACGGTGGCAGATTTCACAGATGACCAGGAGAGTCCGTCCCGTCACCAGACGTGGATGTGACAGAACCGACTGCCCACCTAATGGCACTTGACAGGGTTACACAGCCCTAAAAGCAAAGCCATTAAACGTGCATTGTGACAGCGGCCCTGTCTGTTTACATCTCATTTACAATAAGACAGGAGTAGGCCTTTAAACAGGGGCCCTATAGAGAGCCAATACCTGAGTGACAGACCGTGCGGGGCCCGCTGTCCTGAATCACACCGTGCCAGGCATCAAGATCGATTGAGCCATGCTGCATCCAGTCAGACTACAACTTTACTGATTTCATTATAGTGCTGTATATATATATATATATATCGCCAACATGCATTAAACTGACACGACAAAAATACCCAGCACCTTAATAGATCAATGATCGACCATACAGGGCTGGGAAATGGATGAAGTGCTTTTCACCTATAACTCCTACAATGCTCAGCCACTGATGCCTTACTAAAATGCCTACAAGTATTAGGAACCGGTAGGCCAAACACCACACGATCACGTATGAAAAAAGGAAAAGGAAAAAAACCTACACACCACATTGGTGGCCGCATAACCGTAGCTGCTTCAGAACATCTTAGAAGTAAAAGGCTGTCACTTCTTCTATAGGTAAGTAAACCCGGAAGAGACTGACAGCTCACCCTGCAAAGACGTTCTGCAGCAGCTGAGGTAATTAAAGCATTAGCCTCGACTCATGTAGAAAGGGCACGTAAACATCATACTGTGGCAATACGTGTATGATTTGCGTACCCACAGCCCCTGATCACCTTCCCCTCAATAAAATCCTCACCGTTTCCACTCATCAAGGGGAATCAGGCTACGGGAAGGGCTTGGCACGCTTCCCCCGAGGCCCCGATTATTCCACAGACGCACTGCTTGCCTGACTTGGGCTGGCGCCTCCTGATTTACCCGCGCTCTGCTGACACCTCCCCCTCCATCTCCCGCTTCTAAAATGGCGCCAGATTGGGCAAACCGCACAGGGCTGCTAATCGAGGGCGAAGCTGGTCGATGGCAGGCAGAAAGTGCGCAGGTTGCCGAACGCCGATGGGATCGAAATGTAATCGAATGCCGATTCAATCAATAAAAATAGATTTCTGAACTCAAAATGATTATGTTGTATTAGAATCCCTATAAAAGAACAAAACATACATATACACACATAGTATATATATATATATATATGCTGTATCATATATATATATATTTACATATATATATATATAATCTGCTGTATCACTTTCAAAACAGTAGAAGTATTAATTTTGTTATTATTTTTTTGCTACATTTAATATGTGACCTGTAAACGTTAGGCTTTTGAGTATTTTCATATTTGACTACTCCCAAATTTCACTTGCATATTGCTTTATGATACAAAAAAATAGAAACTGATTTTTCAGTCTTTCTTGTGTTTCCTTTATTTTTTGTAACATTCTCCCGGATTGTAACCATGAGGGTATTTAGTTGTCAGTTGTGTCTCAGTTCTCCATGACAACGTATTATAAGATATAGCGCGCCACCCATGACTCCAGGATCTCGAGAACAGCAATTGTAATAATACAATCTCACTGAATCCATTTTTCCAAATGTCCCCAGGCTACATAAAGTCATTCTGTTACTCCATATACTGTGGTAGCTGCATACATCCCAAGTGTGCCGTTTTCACGGGATAGTCACGATTTTTAAACAGTGCCACCCTTCTGCAGGTTCTGGGTATCATGGACGAGCTGAGAAGATGCTGTGATCTCCTCAGACCAGCCCAAGGAGCTGTAAAACCACTGGAGGTCCCTTTCAGCTCCTAAGTGGCCTCCTCTCAACTCTAAGAAGCTGAGTGGCACAAGGTGGCTCTTTGGGTAAAGTAGGTGGGCAGTTACGGCTCCATCACTGACCCTTTCTGCCCCCGACCCCACTGCCCAACAAGAGTGGCGCGCTTTGGTCACCTGAAATATTTGGGGGGTATGTATCTGTATGTGGTATTTTAAATAAAAAACTCTCAAAATGCTTCAATTAGTGGCTTAAAGCCTTGAAATTCCAATTAAAATGACCTTCTCTCCTTCTCGGCCCTCCCTGCTGGGCACCCTACCATCAATCTTCATTCGTCACACAATACTACTGAGTGATTTAAGAATATGTTGTAAATTATGAATATCTATCAGTTTTAATGTTATTCGAATTTTCACTCTCCCCGATTGTAGCCGCTCTACGGAATCTGTTGGCGCTCTATAAAAAAAATGTAAGATGACAGGAATTGACATAGTAACATGGTAATTTAGGTTACTTTGTTACTGAAAAATACTCATATTACATAATGTTTAGAGTTTTGTAATATTGTCCCGTACAGGTGGGGCATTTCGAAGTGGCTTTGTCCCCTACCAAATAGACATTAATGAATAGAGCATAAAAAACCTTAATGTGTTTAAACATTTTTTTTATTAAAAACAGATGAGTTTATCAGGTATATGCACTTTTATTCCTATTTTCTCTGCTGACATCACAGCATGGCGATACTTTCTCTTTTGCTGGTTTAATAGCTTTTTCATTTTTTCCCCCATAATTTGCGTATAAAGTGCTGTATACAGTAAATGTTTTATAAAAACAGAATATTTTTGAAAGCCCATTTTTGATTTTGTACTAAAAATAAAACTCTTTGAAACAAAGTGAAAAAAATCATGACATTAACGTTTTAGGTGAGGAAACAAAGGGTGTTTGTGAGGAAATTGATTATTTTAACAGTTTATTTAAAAAAATCATAAGATGTATGTGATGTAGAAAGAAAACAAAATAAAAGTCAAAAGAAATTATTTATCCATTAGTGTTATTCTAGCCATCTTCTATTCACGCCAATCACATTTCTTGGACAGAGTCTTAATCTTCACCATGAATTTTCTTTTGTTGAAAAGAGTTTTGAGCCGTGGCTAAAGTTAATATAGAGAATAAGCAGTTTCCACATTAGATGTTTTGCTTCCTTCATCTTCCATTTTTGACGGTGGATCCACCGCAGTGTATTTGATCTGAAATCCTCCTCCCGTGATGGAACCATCTGTAAGGAATTTTAATGTCATGACGTTCCCTAGAAATAAAACAATGGGTACGGTTATTACCGAGAAGGAAATTAAATATTAAGCAGTAACGGCTTTTCATGGTGAGGCCCTATGGGTTTTGAGATAGAGCTACATGAAACGTATAGAAAAAATACATTGTATGATAAATAACCCATTATTTATGTCAGATGGGTATATGTCAGATCGGCTCAACCAAGAATGTGCAGATCTTGGTGGAGTGACCGTGGTAGATTCTGGGAGAGCAGAATGAAGCTGAGGTCAGGAGACTTGATTACCATCAAGAAGCAGAGAGAAGGACAAAGACAGACCAAGGGCAATAAGCGGAGATCGGGTACAGGATGGGGACAAGAGAAACCTAGGAGCAAAGAGGGCGCAGGTACTCAGGATT
>VKOC01016612.1:0-22991 GCA_009364415.1 Spea multiplicata | reverse complement strand
GATGCCGTTTTTGTTTATTGTTTTTATCGCGCCGACGCCATTAGTGTGCGCCGGTCGCGATGACGTCACGCACATTTGTTCCTATGGTTTTTCCCGCCCTTTTTCCTATTTAAACCTCCTGTCCCATTAGTGCAGTGCCCGTTCAAAGAGTCACTTGTGTGTATCTCTGGGTTATTGTGATTTGCTTGTTCCTGATTGATCTTCGTGTACCTGACCTTGGCTTTGTTTCCTGACTCCGATCCTGTGCTGCCTGCCCCGACTTTGGCTTGTTTACCGACCTTGATCCTGTGCTGCCTGCCCCGACTTTGGCTTGTTTACCGACCTTGATCCTGTGCTGCCTGCCTCGACCGGGGAACTTCCTATACCCGTTGTGCTGTGCTACGCTACCGTCTCTGCATTGTGGGTGCATCATCCGTGTTGTCCTAGGTCCCGCATAACAGTAAGGTGCTAGTGTGAGTTTTTGTGCTTGTAAATGCATGTGTTACAGGCATACCTGGGAACTTCTGGTCTCCGGCTACCTGGAGACTTCCCGTGCAGGACCCGGCCAGGACTGCTCACTGACATCAGCGGGCAGTCCCGTGAAGTCGGTGGGAATTCCCACTGACGTCAGTGGGAGGTCTCGTGATGTCAGTTGGAGGTCCTGCTGACGCCGGGGGTGCTCCCACTGACATCGGGGGTGGTCCCACTGACATTGACATATTTTAAAATTACATATAATATCTTGCTATCACACTACTAATGGCATTTACAGCCTTTTGAGGGTACTTTGGTATGTAGATGGCTATTATCATACTTCCTAGGACATGGTGCTGATGGGCATCTAGGAGGTGGGGCTAGCCTGAATGGGGGTGGGGATACCCCCATGTTTAATGTAAAGTTATGTTTGTCTCAGTCAGCAGTCTAAAGGTATGTCCTTCTTGGTTTTGTGTATAGATTCAATGTTCAGTTTATTAGTACTTCTGTAGGCAGGCTTTAGCGTTAGGACCCTCCGTATATTGGAGTACTTTGGCTTAGTGGTGGGCTAAGCATACTATGGCCATAAGATGTGACGGAATCTCCAATAGTTATCATATAGTCCTAGGCTAGTTCCTGTATTTATGTGTGTCCTGTCTTGAATCCCCGGTAGAGGTGTGTCCTGTCTTGAATCCCCGGTAGAGGGCTGTCCTGTCTTGTTATCCCCGGTAGAGGGGTGTCCTGTCTTGTAATCCCCGGCAGAAGGGTGTACTGCTTTGTATCCCCGGCAGAGGGGTGTCCTGTCTTGTATCCCCGGGAGAGGGGTGTCCTGTCTTGTATCCTCGGTAGAGGGGTGTCCTGTCCTGTTCATGTCGGATCTTGAGTATTCCTTGTCTTGTTTCCTGTTGTGCCCTGTATTATGTAGATCTTGTCTGGTTATGTTTCTTGTTTGGTCTCTCTGTCCCTTGCTTGTTCTGTTTCTGCTATATACTCTGCTTAGCTTCCCAGCCTGCAGCAACCTGCACATGATTCCAGTGCTATGTCTCATGCCTGCTCCAGGGTGCCTGCAGGATATCTCCAAGTTCTGTTCTGTCATCATCCGCTGCTATGTCAGGACCTTGGTATGTGGCTGCACAACCCTAGATGCCCACCGGGAGAGTGCTGTCGCCCTGCGCCAGGCCCTGTCCAACTCCGCTACTGCACCGTAACTCCTGAACACAATCTTTGGGCGCTCTGGGTCATTACAGTCATCTGCATGGACCCGGTTCGTGACAAGTCGGAAATGTCAGAGATGTGAACAAACTATTAAAATGGATTATTACATATAGTAAGACTAAACTAAGAGTAAACTTCATCTATTATGACTCATAAAAATAAACACTATCATCCCAGATCCAATAGCCACTAACTCCCACAATGCATTGCTAAAATCTGTATTGATGGCATTCGGCTATCAGTATTTAAAGATTTTGCTTTCTTTCACCTTAATACAGACCTCATGTTCAAGTTGCTCAAGTTGCTGCCTTTACAATTCTTTTCTCTGAGTTGGACTATTGGCAAACTCCTTCCTCAATACCTAAAAGCATCACAACTCTGAGCATTTACGTTCTCATACACAAGAGGGGTGAACCGGTGGGAATCGGGGTTGTGTGCGGATTAATTCTAGGCTTGCTTAGCAGAAATTACATGATTATGTCATATGAAAACATTGTATAAGAGAAGCTATAGACAGATGCAAAGCATTTTAGGTTTATAAGTTTTACACGCCTTATTGTCATAAAATAAAGATTAGTTACGTTCATGTCATCTTTACTTCCCACAATCAACGTGACATGAATGATCTAAAGCCTTAAATTCCTTGGCAAATATCCATCTAAAAATACAATACTTTTGATTACTGTTAATACTTTTATTACATGCCAACCCAGTATAAAATTAGGAGTGATTTCTTGTACATATAATATGTAATTTAACTAATGACTTGAAGCAGTAAAAGAAAATAGTGTGTGTCTAGGTAATGAATACATGCAGGGTATATGGAAATGTTTTACTGTAGGCAAAGTAATACTTTTGCTATTGAACTATAAAGTACTCAATATTTTTTAGACATGAAAAATGTAATATTGAGGTTGCAGTAGAGCCATGAATTTTACTCAAGGAGATATTCTTACTGAAATGTATTCACTGTCACATTCAAATAAATTATTTGCTTTTAAAAATTAAATTTTTTAATTAAAATTATTTGCTACTTAAAAAGGTATATACCTTATGCGTTTCATATTATTTAATATGCCATGTCCAGTTTCATTTATTACATTGACCATTGCTGTGCGATCGTATCCCGCTGCAGCACCAGATAACTATATACTCTAACTTTTCAAAAGCTAAAGGGTCCCTGTAGGTTCTTAAACTGCAAACAGTGTAATTCTTCATACATTTTTTTCCCTTCATTTATAATGGTTTCATCGCCTGGGGAGCTATAACTTTCTTAAACACAGAGTGGATTTTAACAAACAATAAAGCAGCATACATGTCATGCTGTATGTTATAAAGAGACGTTTGTTGTTGAATGTTGGTTATTACTACTTCCTCAGCCCCTAGTCATAGGGTTGATGGCATCTAGGTGGTACGGTGAGCGGTGAGGGTGAAATATCCAAATGAGTTACATTTTGCTGCTGTACAAAGATCAATATAAAATCCAAAGGGGATATCTCACACAATAACCATGAAAAACATAGCTTTTATTTAATTAGAATTAAAATAATCTATACTATCCCCAAAATGTATTGTTTCTGAAAAAACACAAGTATATTGTAAACTAAGTGCAAAAATTTGTGTAATAATGAGATAACAAGTGGACCTACTTGATTATTTAGTGAAACGGTGCTTTCCATATAGTACCTTTTAATGAATATATGGAAATAACTGGCTGTTGTCAGACAAACGTGTTGGGTGGGTTGCTAACCATTTGTTTGGGCTTTGTTCTCCGCTATTATGAAAGCCACTAGGATTTTCCTGATTTCACACACATGATGAACCTAAAGTGTTATATTAACCTTAAAATGTTTTATCCCTACCATGAGCCATTTTTTTGGCAACTGTTAGCACATGGATACATTGCGAAACAGAAGAAAAGCCAGGGGAGGCAGTCACAGCCCAAAACTAGAGAGTCAGCGGTTTAGATGTATTGTTAGAAAGTATTTCTTTATTGAGAGGGGATTCTGTGTCACCCATCAGTATTGAGGAAGTATAGTAGATCTGATGATCTCTTATTTGGAACACCATTGCATTAAATTGGGGCCCTGATTACTTTATATTACTTTATATATTAAACTACGTAACAGTGGTGTGGAAAAATAAATAACACATTTTCACTCTACTAAACATGATGCAGCTGTACCAAATACATCATTTACTGGCTGGGATGATTCATGGAGCTGAGATCACCTGCATCACATGTGGGTCACGCAGTGCTACTAATCGAATTAGGTTGCTGACATCCCATGTGATAAAATAAACTTTGACTTTATGAATTCCAACCACTGACTTTTCTTTCATGCACTTCTATAAACACTGCCTGAAGGGAATGCATCTCATTGCACATTGAAACAAAGGAATTAAGTAAACCTCAAGGTTTGTTTTGAATTTTTAAACATTATTGCAATGGTTAACATAACCCCATGCTGTAATGCAGTTTTGGAATTGGAACACAAGCATATATTAAGTGATGATATACAATGTTGAACTGTAAAACATGTTCTATTAGGAAGTGTAACGATGGAGATATGGATCTTGAATACCTGTCTATCAGTCAGAGATGGTTAAAGTCGAGGAGGCATCTGTTACTATACACCAGTCACTCTACCTGAAATATGGCAGTATTTGAATCTAGAGGCCAGGTTTATTAACAACTTAGCCTCCTGCATTTGGGAAATCCTTAAGTGTGCAATGACATTATACCGGAAAGTTCTGCAAGGTTTTGTTAAAATCTTTTATTTCCAAGTGAGCTGGGTGTTGATGATTAAACAACCACATTGGTATAGGGAAATAATAGATATAAATGGTGAGCAGGCAGATTTGGGTGTTGTCCTTTTTGTTACTTGCATTTTTCTGGCTTTTTTTTTCTCTCCAGGTTTTTGTGATCTACGTTGTTTGGTATTTATTCTCCATGCTTATTTTTCCTGTGTGTGTAGTGTTGATGTTGTGATGATACCTGGGGGATTGTCTATATGAAACAGAATGCATGTAAAAAATGTTTATTGTATTTAAACAACACTGCTATTTATCACTTATGGGCTAGAAAGATCTTGGTGGTTTATTTGGAGGCTTGGGGATCAGAGGTCAGTTTTAGTTTCTTCAGGTCTAATGCATTATGAGTTCTCCATGGCATTTTCTCCGGTTTAACCATAGACTCTCACAATTGAAGTTTGTGGCATTTGACCATATTCCCCCTCTGGGAAGAGGTGGTAACAGAGTGGGCTGACTGTTACAAAGGGAATGTTACTGGATCAGGACTTTAGACACTGTAGCCCCACGAGGTTTGAATGAATAAGTGTCCTATTCTTCATTTTGTTGAGTGTGCTGAAGCATTAATAGTCATAGATCTGTGGAAAGTAGGTTTGATACATTTGTATGTGCATTTGTGTGATTTGATACATCATTGATGATTTAAGGCTGACAAATGTCTGGAAGTTAGATACAACAGTCATTAGCTGCAATGTGATTATTACTATGAATCTCATGGGGTTGCTATAAATGTTTATAGTCCTTAGTGAGACTTGTGAGTTTCATTATAGCTAATGCCCTTGCAGCTTGTTTGTGCATACAAATTGCTTAATAGTTAGAACTAGCAGTCATGGGGCTAGATAATCCATGTACGCTGTAACTAGGAATATGTATGGAGTATTTAATGACCTGAAGTATAAGATATAGAGTTAAGGTATCCGTATAAAATATAACCAGGAACGCTTTGTGATTTGTACATTTTAATGGTTTGATGATCTGTTTGATGAGTATATGGCATGAAATTTGATATACATTGCGTGGTGGGCATATCAAATGATTGTGGTATCGGTGGAAGGTTAATCAGGTGGTTAGTATTATTAGCTGTGATAAAGTAGCGCAATTAGTGTTTAGGAGTCTGTTGATACTATGTAATCAGGGTCGCTATGGCGATATAGACTATCTATCCCCTAAGTAGATTCTCAATGACCGCTTTGTGGGTTGGACTCCAGTGTACGACTAGGGTTGCCACCGAGCAGGTATTTTACTGGCACAGCCGGTAATCCGCACTTTGAAGCCGGTGACTGTATCAGTCGGTATTTGTTTTTTTGCAGAGGGGAAAAACACATTTTCTGGAACGATTGCCAAGATGTGTCAGGCAGACTTACACATGCTGTGATTAGCATTTTTGGCAGCATTCCGAGAAATTGTGGTTAAGGTTCAGAGTGAATCCAATAAATGTAAATTTAAATATAGCAAAGACTTATTACATTAAAGTGAAAATCTCAGGGGTTCTGTGGACCTCAAGCTTCTTCTGCTGGTATGTATTCCTTAGATTAAGTAGAATGTAAAAATCTCATATTATAATTTCAGTGCCTGTAAGAATGTACCTCTACAGACAAGCAAGTGTCATATTATAATTTAGGACAGCTTCTATTGCAGGCATTGAGTACACTACACCCTCTCCCCTTTCTCCTGTAATTTCTTTTTTCTATCTCACATACTAACCCCCTCCTCCCCTTACTCCCTTTACCCACCTTTCCTGCCAGCATGGTCTTTGCTACTGCAAAGAGAGATCAAAGGAGACCAGAAAATGACTGGAGATGGTAACAGGTGGGAGGCAGATACAAGGCAGGGGGGTGGTGCAAGGGGCACAGACAGGGCTGAGGGACAGAGAGAGGCATTTTTCTCAATCCTATGTGTTTTATTTTGTATAGCAACTTATTATGTGGCACAAAACCAAAAGCCTGTGGAAATTCTAGGTAAGTCACGTCTACTGCATCACCCTGGTCCATATTATGGCTCAGTTTCAAAAGGCAAGCATGTTAGTTTGACAGGACCTATTACTCATTAAACCATGCTGACAAAACATGCAAAGGTTGCAAAGTCTAGTGACTACTGCCCGTAGACCTGCCACACTATTACTAGACCCAATAAGCCTATGCCAGGATGCACCACTCTTTCAATGTACTGCTTAACCCTCCTCTCGGAGAATCAACTCAGGGATACTTCTGCCATATGGACATGTTAACCAAGCACTTTGGAATGATGGGATACATCTGTATGTGTAATCCAAATCTCTCATTAAGTTTCATAACCGAAGCACTCTTCTTTAAAAGAAGTTTATGATCATCAAAGATGTTTCCTTTATGCATCATATTTTATTATTTGTCATAAAGTTGGTGGGGTCTGGTGTCAAGGTTAATGCCCCACTTTTCAGTAACTTGCATTTTTTCAATTAAAAGCTACAGGGCTAAGCAGCAAAGGGATAATAGTATTTCCCAATGATCTTTCCGGCCCAGGTGATCTCCTAGTTGCAGCTGGCCTTGAAAAGCTGTCAAATAATTGTCACCGATTCTTTCAAAAATTGATCCGAATGCAATTTATGATCTATGATGATTTTATATAGTTAAGGCATCAATTATCATTGTATTCTTTCTGAGACATATAAATCAACAAAAAACATTATGCTAAAGTTGGCATAATGCTAAATATTATTTTTAGAAACATGTGTAATGACTAATTTTTAAATTCATCAAATTCCCACTGACTATAATTTTAGTCTTTACAGCAGTAAAAATTGTCAGACCAAATGCGCCAAATGATTGGTGCCAAGTTGTATGTTCCAATGCTACTACAGAGTATTGTTAAATATTTAGAGGGGAGACATGTAACTTTCACATAAACAAAATACACGAAAATCATGTAAAAATCATGATCTGCCAGCCCCTGAATAAGTTCAAATTTGAAGAAAATATTTCAATTTTTTTAGTTGTCTACATGCGTTAATGTACATGCGTTAATGCGTCAACCAATAAGGCATATGATGGTTTAGTGCTCAGTGAGGCCATACACATCCATGCTGACACACATTTACGCATACAGATCCATGCTCACATACACATCTGTGCTCACACATACTTACCAATAAACATCAATGCTCGCACACACACATCCATGCTATTGCTCCCACACAAATATACATACAAACATGCTTATGATTCTTTCCTTCCTTATGATTCTTATGCCAACAGGATTTTAATGGCTGATTCAATCAACTGAATCAATAAAATTCCATTTTGATTCAGAAAACACGAAATCATTTAAGATGGTCTGACCCAAGCAGGTCCACAAATACCTTGGATACGAAAATATCATATATGACCAGAGCCAGGGATCTAATTTAGGCGACTGCAGCCCTTCTAGTGCACAGGGACCCTAAGCTCTAAAGACATGAGCTGCTAATGACTTCAGATAATGCCTTCAAAAAAGTGACCTCATGAAAGCTTATGTAACTTTGCATATGTTTCCTACTAGTTCAATAAAATATTTCTGCTTCAACTATATCATTAGCAATGCTGATTAGTAATTGATTAATAGCTTTCATCAAACTGTAAAACTAATAGGAGAGACAGAGAAACTCTTCTAGATGGATCTTCTTAAAATTACACACTAATTATTATGAAATAGTAATTTACTGTATATTACAACATTTATATGTCATAGACTGTTGTGTATAGGATTCAATATTTCTATTCATCACTGAGATGTTTTTTTATTTTCTTACTTAAAAATAGAGCTTAGGTTTTACACTGTCCCGAGTGTTTTTTACATATATACTGTTGACCTCACAGTTCCACAATTTGTTAAATTACCCAGTTCATTAACTATACCAACCACCTTTATTCAATTGCATATAATGTTGGTGGGTTTCTTTATTTTATTGTTCAACATAAGGATTTGATCTTTTTTAAAGGTGCTGTTTGAAAGCAACTCCTGGGATCCGCCACACAAGCAGATATCTGAAGGGTTGTGAAAGTGCTCATTAAAATCTAGCAGTAATCTAGAGAGCTATGCTTTGCAACGGTAATGATATATAACATGGATTGGATTAGGCAAGCTTTTACCTGCAGGTAGAAAGGTGATCCTACATATACTAATCTCTCCTCCGGCCACATCTCTGACAGCTGTCACTGTGACAGTCGAAATATCTCTTCAATGGTGTTGTATGTGAATTTCCACCAGCCAACATCCAACCACCTGCGCCGCTGGGCTGCCTCCCCTAACAGACAGGTTTAAAGCGAATATGTCAATTTTCCAAAACCCGACTTTTGCAGTTCTATAGATTCAATTAGCCCGTGTAATTGTGCTTACATAATATAATAAGCAATACATACAAGTTAAAAATCAGCCTAGGATATACACCATGGGACATTGGAGTCTTTAGTCTTTAGAAGCTAACACCATTTATTAGGCCAGCATCCCACAGTTGTGCCACCAGATGACCCTCAGACTTACTGTAAGTATCTCCAAAACAATGACATTGAGTGACACAACCCCCCCCACACACACAAAAGTATGGGTAGTTTTAACGAATGTATTTAGTTTCTTTGAATACCCATTGGTTTGTCATTTTCGAGCAAGGGTTTCCCAAGATTATTTGGTTATGTTGATTCAGTTCAAGAATTTACAAACAGCTTGGTTTAATGCCAAACAAAAAGTGATACTCAGAAATCGAAATCCTACCTTAACAACTTAACATGGACGGTAACACTTATGTGAATACAAGTTTACACTGTCACGTGTGTGCAGGATATTTCATACACAGGGCACAAAATAAAGCTTGACTCAATCTTGGGTGCAGATTACTATATTGCACAGTGTGGACTATAAAGTGTTGATACATTTGTAGACCCCAGGGTGATGTAATAAAGCTTACTCGTTAAAAAGTAATACACCTCTTTCATTCTTTGGTATGTTTAATCAAATTTTATTGTATGATTTTTCTTTTTCCACAGTAAATTCCACGGATGCTCTGTTTTCCAGTGAAGGAGGTGCCTGAACACACATCCGATAGTATTTTGTGGATTGTACTTTTAATACCTTTTTCACTATTAAATTTACATGTCTGCCTGATTAGGAACCTGTTTTCTACCTTTACCTTATACTTTCTATTCCACTATTTCCTTTTTTCATTTGTGTTGTTCTTTAGACTCTTTGGGCTCAATTACAGAGTGCAGGTGTTTCTCTATTTATGAGAATCAGTAAGTCCATGTGGAGGTACTAGGAGGTTAGTGAATATATTGTCACACCACCCCATATGATTTTTGCCCTAAACAAACAGTTGCTACCATCCTTGCTATTGTTAGGGCTCCCCGCCACTGCGCTTACATAGTTTCTTTCATATACCATTCACAAACATTCCCTATGGGAAGGGTGTGTGTGTGGAAAGTAGCAGTATGTCTATCTCTTACCGATAGACGTCAGCCATAGGGGCAGAATCCTTAATTGAACTCTCCCTTACAATACTGTAAGTAATTATAACTTATAGACAGGGCATGCCCTATGGTTTCCTGCCCTCCAAGTAAGCTATATGTCTGGCACCTCTCTCTTACTAGTACTTGGCTTATAAACATAATTCAGAACCTGGCACTTGTGCAGCTTACAAGCCTAGAGCTACGATGCTGCTTATGTCACCAATACCGTAGGGATGGCCCTGCTTAATAGGACCCAAAGGAACAGGAGACACTTTAAATCCAAGAAGGACGTGGTCGTCCTAATCAAGTGAAATGGTAGATAAGGCAGCAGGGTGATTTCCATTGATGTATAATTTCTATACAGTAATATTGTATCAATTACCTTCTATTTCAACATCTACAAGGCTCTTTAACTACATCACATCTAGAGAATGATGTCTGAAGCCTCTGATTGTAAAAAGTCATAAAAAATCGCTAGCACTCCCCTGCCAAATATTCATAAAATCATAACTGTTTCTTTTTTTTCAATTGTCTTTGGAAAAGCAGCCTAGTGAAAGGTTAATCTAATCTTCAACTATTTTAATTTATCGTGTGGATTTTGTATTTATCCCCTGCAGCTTTACTGGACTATTTTGCTACAGAAAGCATATTTTAAGATGGATTAAGTGTTCCTTACTTTCGTCTTTAACATAATAAACATGCGCATACATTTGTTTAGTATGTTAATCTTTTGTGGACAGTATCTGTGTTTTTATAAAGATTCTATTTTTTAATGAGTTATGAGTTTCTACCAGAGTTCAGAAAATACCTTTTCTCGGTCCTACATTCTTGTAATTTTCAGCACGCCTATTTAACCCATAGTGGACAAAGGTCGACTTACATGAAAATTTGTATGTATTTTTATTGAGTCAGGAAATGCCTTTTCATCTATCCTTGGCATTTACAAGCAGATATATTTAAAGGTGTACAACTTTTTTGCAAGTTGTAATATTGTTCACATCTAACACTCTCACTCTCATTCATGCTTTCACACTTTTATTCATGTTCTCTCTCAATGTCTTCCTAGCTTCTCCACCAACTGCTTTAGTGTCACTGTCTTCACTTCCACAGCTTCACTTCTCCCTGTGCCTTCTTTCTTCATCCAGTTTTCCATGAACCTGGCCTCCCAGATCTTATCTCTCCAGTCGCCTCTTTGCCTGCTGTGGTGTTTAACCAAATATAAAAATCTATGTCACAAAGGTTCGTCTACATTCAAAGGTATTTATTATAAGGTAACAACACAGCAAACACATTTATCTCATATATAATTAATTATCTCATATATAACACGAACACGAACCAGACACAGGTAACAGAGGTAGGGTAAAAACCAAAGCAGGTAGTGTAGCCAGAGATGAGCTGAGGTCAAGGGCAGGAGCAGGCAGGATAAACAGGAACAAGCCTGGTCAAAACGACAGACTCAATACAACAGATACTGAGACAGAGTACTAGGAAATAAACTCTTTGATAGGCAATGGGTGGTCAGCTAAAGTGTCCTTAAATAACCCTAGTAAGAAAAAACCCGCCTTCAGGTAATTGCTAAAGAAGAATCTCTATGATTTGCGGGCTGCGCCATTTATTGGCCATCTTGGTTTTGGCTCGGCAAGAAGCGGGACCGACGGCGGTGGCGTCTAGGAGGAACTGCTAAGTATGAAGCAGCCGCAGGTAAGTTGGTTACACATCCATGCTCACACATACACATCCATGTTCCCATACATGCACATGCTATGTTCCTGCCTCCCTGGTTCCTCTGCAGTACACCCTCTTCCCTGATTGTAGGAGAGGCTGTCTCCCCATGGCTCCAACTTTTTGTGGAAGTTCACAAGAGACAAGAATAATACAGATAGATTTGTAGAAAAAGTGTGGTACTGAAATGTTTCTCTTTCTACACTGTATTCAGAAAGAATATGTCTTGGAGCAGCAAAATGTCTCCCCGTCAAAGTACTTTTAATGCATTGGCGGATTTGCATTGGCGGATTTGTATTTAATTTTTCTATTATTATTTTTTTGGGTCTTTTAATGGACAGCAAATTAGTTTTCTAAAAACAAGGTCTACTGGGTGGGGTGAATAATCTCTTTACAGTTTTTTAATTACTCAATTATTTTATGCACTGCTCTTTTTTGACAAGTGATCCTTGTGGTCTTTGTAGACCATAGGAATCTCTCATGTAACTGATGTTGTTCATGGGGGGGGGGCTTCAAATAGTTATGCATTCATAAATGCATTTTATTCTTATGCATTTTTATTTTATTATAAAAATCATCCAGAGACTCCAGGTCAAACCTGGACAATTCCCAGGTATGGTGGCGTGCTGTATTTATATTACAATATGCATACTGAGTAAGTGATGTGCTATACTTATTTATTAAAAGGGTCTACTGTGGTCTGTGCATATTTTTAGATAAAGTTTTCATCACTTAAAAAGCATGTCATACACATAATATTATAGCTTCTAAAAATACACTATTTATTCATAATGTTAGACCTACACCAATTTCTAAATATTTACAACCTTGCATAACCTTTGAGTTGTGTTGATTCTTTGTTAGGGGTCTAAATACACTCTGATATATCTGATCCTCTGTATGCAAGAACTGGGTAGCTGAAAAAAAACATAGGCGAGTCTTGCTGCCTCTGCCAAACTTCATGACAAACTGTATGAGGAAATGGCTTAAATTATATGTTTGTATTCAGCCAGTGTAAACCTGCTGTACAAAAGGCTACCTTGCAATGATTCAGTGCTAGGTATGTTACTGTGTCTGAATAATCAGAGGGAGTGGGGTGAATCATAGTGACATAGCCGAACAATCAAGTCACAGCGACACTCACACTGGCCAAAGACAAAAAGCCTCAGGATCCAGTTGAACAAGTTCATTTTCTCATGGGATGAAGGTGTGCACTTAAAGCGGATCCATCACTTTTCCTAAACCATACAGACTTCAAGTCCATACATCAAAATAACCTATGTAATAGTTCTCCTTTTTCAGTTTCCATGGCAACAACCATGATAATAAAGCATCCCCTGAAAGGTTATAAGCCAAAACAGCTTACACTTTACCTAAGGAAACATATATATATATATATATATATATATTATAATATATTTAATTATTTTTATTTTTTTTTATTCTAGATACTAGTTTAAGACAAAAGTGCATCCCATGATATAGTGGTCAAAACCCCAAAAAGTCTATTGTTTCCCCTATTATTTCCCCATAATTTCAAAACCAAATAATAAAGTGATATAAATATAATAATTTCCCCAAAACCCCTGAAACAGAAACAAGAATTGTATTGCTCCGTTTTAAAAACTCACATTACACATTATATTATGTGCTTAGTTGCATTAAAATGTCCTGTGTGTTATTTACACATTATAAAATACAATTGTCAAAGTTTGGGGCTGCGTAGAACATCATGAACTAATATGTTTCAATTGTTTTGATTAGAAATTGTTTTTGTGTTCTTCATGACTTATTCTATCATGTCGGGGTCAGTGGATGCATAAAAAAAACTGTATAAATAATCTATTAAACAGTGTCACAAAAAGGCTAGCTATGCCTGTTTACTGTTTACTCGTTAATAAGAAAAACTCATTAGCCTATAAGCTGAATTCCCCAACTCCAACATTTCCAACCAACAGCCAGTGTTAACAAACTTAGCTATACATGTCGCTATTGGAAGGTTTAATGCAAAGTATTGATTGGACCTTTTCTATATGGCTGACCAGTGTGACTGGGAATTTCCAGAGAAAGAAAGAAAATGAGAGTGGGGATAAAGAGAGAAAAAGAGAGAGGAAAAAAAGAAAAGAGAAGGAAACTGGAAGAGTAAAGAGAAAGATATGGATAGAGAGTAAGAAATTGGGAAGATGAGGAAAGAGAAAAGAAAGAGGGGACTGTGGTGTGAAGACAGAGAGAGGACAAAGAGAGAGAAATGGTGAAAGAACACAAGGATGTGCAATATACTAATATTGAATAATCTTTGTCTGTTGGTCAAAATTAAGCTTTATAAGTTTCTTTAGCTCCCCACTAACACATATAACACAAAGCTCTGCTTGTAGGAACTCCACTAATAGCTACAAACCCTCAGAGGTAAGCTGTTATATTTAAAGATTTTGGACCACTTCATGACACTTTTTCAAGTGTTTTTTAATAGCAATGCATATAGCCACCAGCAGGGACACTCCCTGGTCCCCTCCCCAGCTTAGGAGCAGCATGAGGAGAGCATATAGCATGTGTACTTGATGGTTATAATATTTCCCTAAGGAAAATAACAAGAAAATGCTAATACAAACTGTAAATGTCTAAAATTATATGTGAATATTGCTCAGGGTAAGATCTAAAAAAAAATATGACGGATGGGTGACATGCCTAGGCCAGGTGCCCTTTGTTATTCAGATGTCCAAGACAGCTGACTGGGATGCCTGGCACTTAGATCAACTCTGGTCAGCTGGTGTCTAGGGTAAGAAGTCATCATTTCCATGATGTTTCTCATTCTGCACTTTTTATGTATTTTCTATACATTTTGGGTGGGACTGGATAGTGCACACAGAGAGTTGTCTCTGCCATTTGTTGTAGGCTGTCATGTTACTGAGCCACCAGACTGGACTAGCCCTGGGGCCAACTGTTGCTCCCCTTATAATCTGTTAAATATGATCCCTCCCTTAGGCAGTACATCTCTGTGATAGGCCTCCCTTCTCAATAAAATGCTGGACAACAACACAAATCTGTCACATTTTCACTCATGTATAACATGACAAATGTGAAAAAACATACCGGCACATCCCGTAGGGTTTCTATCTCTGTTTAGTGATTACTTTCTGTTATAATAACTCAAGAAATAAATGAGACAAGGCTCGGGCTGTCATGATTATGAAAATGACACTAGTATTACTAGTGATTGTTTTGAAATTCATCACACAGCTACAAATTAAAACATTTAAAAAAAGTCAAGATTAAACATGCTTTTGTATTTTTCCTATTTTTGGAAATCCATGTATTTTTGGATGTTAAAGAAAACTTTAAAGAAATCAAATATTATATGCATTAAAGATCACTAACACTTTCAAGAGGTTGATAAACGAATATAATGCCTCTGTGAAATAGATTAAAGGAAAACTGTTGACAGAGAATAAGTATTATTAATTACTTTCTAAAAAGTCATTCCAGCCACCGTCCTTTTTGATGACTGCCAAATACTGATATTCATTAACAACATCATTAAAACAAAGTTTTGATCTATTGAGATCTTATTCAACTGTCTTGAACTGAGTTTAAGTTTCACAGGTCATATATCTAAAAGCTTGGTCCACTTGATAACTACGTCAGAATTTCTAAATAGTATAATAAACTATGTATGTACTATCGGCATGTTATGGGGGCTATTTGCCACGAGGAATGATTATTGATTGATTATTCCTCACCAAAAAGTTATTTTCCTCTATATTGGGAGCTGACTGATCCTCCCTATAGTCTCAAATGAAAAAATATTATAAGGGAGTTGCTGAAATATCACTTTCCTTCACGTTTTTATCTTTAAACCAAAAGTAAGACCTTTCAAACACATTAAACACGTAACCAGCTGAAATATTGTGAAGTGGATAATGTATTAATGATATGTTTGTACTGCAATACAAATGCATGTAAAGCCCTTGTAGAAGAAAATATTTTTTCTATTATTTGAATATTGGAAGACATAAACTCCATATAATAGTTTATAAAAAATAAAAAAAATATTATATTACCCCTTAGTAACATTTTGAACTGAGAATGTGAGACTTCTGCATCATACAACACACACACACACATGTTGTGTTAAACTTGGCACAGATCTGCTAAATCCCACTTTAGATGAATGATGACTAGTTTAGCATAATGTTGAATCAGGACTTGAATTTAGTGGTGAATCTAAGCAGCAGGGCATAATTTTGTAGGCCAGCAGCTGTCGCTTTGCCCAGCCCATGTTGCATGGTATTAACTGTAGAGGGTTTTGACGATGGTTGGCGATGAAATGCTCTCCTTGTGATACATAAAAAGAAGATCTGTCCCGCTGCTCCCTTGTTTTGTATAAAAGCGAATACAAATGCTGAGATACATTTTATCTCTGTCACCTTTGTTCACTATTAATGAAAAAATCTAGAAAAGGTCAGACCTTCCTGCTTTCTTCCAGCAGGGATCATTTTTTCCCCAAGAGGTGTAAAAACATTTGCAGCTGCCGGGGGGTTTAAACGCCACGTTACGTTAAGGAGTGCCGAAGTGAAGTAAATTCTAATTGAATTTAAGGTGAAGTGGGGTTTTGCCTTGATGTCAAGAAAGTGGTGGCTGTAAAAAGTAAGTTAAATACGTAGGTTAAAGAAGTAGCCGTTTGTAAATATCATAGTGGCTTTGCCTGTACTGTGACGTATTGGCAGTTCTGTTAATACATTTAATGTTTCCATTTCAAAGTCAACCAGCTATTCATTTTCAAAGCAGAGTAACAGGAAAAAGCACCATTGTATCAAGACACCTGAGTTGTCCAAATGATTACGACTGTAATCCTATCCCATCCATTCTGTGGCCTTAACCTGCATTAACCTTGGACTTGCCAGAGGTATGTTTAAAATTTATAATTGTTTCTTTAAAATAAGTCTTTTATATATATATATATATATATATATATATATAATATATATATATATTACAGCCATCATCAGTATTTTAGGGGTTAAATGGGTGTTGCTATGTAAAATCATACATAATCCCCTGATCAAGAGATTTTGGATAATTAATCCAACCAGATATGTAATGACTTCATGAGGGATTGGTCCCAGCAGCAAATAATAATATTCTGAGTCACATAGGAGCAATCATTTACCACAAAGCCAACATGTGAACTCAGAAAGTTCAAAGTGAGGCACAAAGGAAAAGAGTATCAAGTAGTCCATGGCAAGTGACTTGGCCAGAATCGCGATATATCAAGGAATTCTATATAGTACTTCCATGATGGTGCAACTTAAGTACCAAGACTCGAAAGTGGTAGAGTGAAGACTTGACAGAGTTTTATAATTAAAATTTTGCATCAACTTTCATGTTAAGGTGGATCTAAAAATAATCACATCACCACTTTTCATTCCCACCACAACAGCTGCATTGTGAACCACTGTGCCACTATTTACGGGGCCAACTTCAATAATAATGGAATCGTTTGCAAGCCCCAATAACAGTGACGGCTAATCGTCATGCTCACAAGAAGCCATCTCTTCCCTGCTCTGATCCCCACCAACTTCAGGGCACAGGATCCCAATCCTACACTTAGAATTGTACTTCATCTTCAGTTCTAAACTCTCCTCCATCTTGCCGCACTACGTGCAGGTATAATGTGGCTTCAATACACTGCCTGACATCGCCAGCCAAAACTTGAATACAAACAATGGGGGCTCAATGGATAGCTGCTGCTGTACGTCCCTAAGCTCAACTTAGGCCTTGGACAGCTGCTCTTTTAGCCCTAGAGCATGCTGTTGAGGGCATATTATGTTATCATGGCACAATAACTAAGAATATTACTTTCTATTCTATTCCCCGTTTAGTAGTGACTGTTTCAGGTGGTGACTGTTTCACCAGCTCCTCATACGAGTGTAATGCATTGTGTGATTCCATCTAGCTGCCTCAATAAGTCACGTTGTTCTGATTCAGTGTCATATTGCTGTATTACATAATCACTGTTATCTTTTCTCCCCATTATCTTCATATTTTAATTCTGCTTGTGGCTTTCGGACGCCATCATCATCATCGTGAGTGTTTCAATCAGTCATCCAACTTTCCTGCCTTTCTCTGTCACAGCTCCTCTCCCTTAAAACATGGTTTTCTTTCCCTTGTCATCATTAATGTTAATAGTACATGAAAGCCGACTTAAGTCACCTAACACCTTTGTGTCATTTCACACTCTTACTTTACACGGAGAGCATGAGAACAGTACAACTTAATTAAGTTCTGTTTAGTTTATTCTGGATATAAAAGTCCCATCATTAGTCATCACTTTCTTTTCTTGGTGCTTAACATCTAGTGCCAATATACAATGAACGTAGACCAGCCACCAATCATCAGAGAAATATTAAAAGCTGTTAATATGCCATATAATTATTTAATGGCTACAGTTTTTGTTATTACATAAGTGTTCAATTTAGCTGCCTTGTAACTAATTATGCCGTTGACAGTTGGGCACATATGTAATCTTTTTTTCAGTATTTCTAGCTTATTTGTAAAAGTAACAGTTTTTAAACGATAAAGATAGCCAATCAGAACGTGAATCAGATGCATGCTGTTTAATATGTCCGAAACACAAAGCGATTAAATATACCTGCAAAGTGCTGCATCTTTATCAAAATATTAACATATAGACATACAATATATAGAATGCATTTCATAGTATAATGATTATCATAAATATGTTGTCAATTTTATTAGAGTAAAAAAGTATTTACACACAATATATCACGGACGATGTCTTATTTTTTGTTATGGCAAAGTAGTATAAAGTGTTTAGCTCCCTTCCTGGCAAAACCCACTAAATAAAATCTTCATAGGCTACTGTTTATTTTGCAGAGATGTTAAGGCACTACTCCCGTGAACAATGGTTTATTTAGTTTCAGTGTTTACTTTAAAACTGTGAACAATGCTTTATTTTGTCGCAAAAAGTAATTTTGTGAACAATGCATTTTCTGTTGCTAAATTTTGCTTAGACAAATGGTGTCTACACAATGTTCTTAATGTGACTTAATAGAAATGTTCCCCGTGGCTTGTATCCTGTCTCTCACTTTGATTTCCAGTTACATCTGCTAGGAATTTCAGAGGAAATTTGCGTGTTTCAGAGAATCTGCAGTAAAAAAAAAAAAAAAATTACGGTAAAAAAGTAAAGAAAGTGGAAAACCACCTGTTCAAAGCAGTATGTAAAGAAAAATAGATAGTAACATATATATATATATCTGAGATTCAAAATGAATGCATTAATGAATTCAGCGAACTGCCCCCAGCTCAGCTCTAGATATGTTTTAGAACTTCTTGTGATGTTTCTGCAGGATAACTTAAAGAGAATTTGAAATTAGACCAAGCTGTGTTTGCTTACGATGTGATCTCCTGAAAGGCTAATAAATAAGCTCAAAAGATATCCTATATAATTCCCCATCTGCTGCAGATCCCCGAAGCAGGAGGTTGTCAGGGTACCTGTATATCACTCACGCATGAGATAAAAACAACCTAGAAGGTCATGACAGTTTTTTTAATTATTGTCCTCTGCAGAGTTTCTAGGAGAACTTATTTCAAACAAGTGACATTGGTTTCCACTCACTATATCCAGTCATCTATCCAAGGAACGTTGTTAATATTTTTCTGTGGGGACACTTTTCTTCATTTGACACAAAAGCAGGTTCTGACACATGGTTGCATAGAAGCTGATTTCTTTAAAATATTGCTTTTATATTCTTAACTATTTAAAGGATGTGGTTCCATTAACTTGCATGTTTTTATAGTGCCTGTTGATTCTGTTGCCACATTACAACAGGGGGAATCTAACAAATATATTGATCATATAAAACCTGACAACAACATTAACAAACATTAAGACTTCTGATACAAAAGCAGACGTAGAGGGACTTCTATGGTAAGGATGATTTCATTGAGTACAATGGCATGGAGATCCTTCTTGATACCAGTATATGGTGTTAGTAGGGTAACTTGTATGCATCTCTGAATAGGTAGTTTTTTAAGCAACATTGACGTATGATTTCCTTGAAGTTACCATTTCTGTATTCCATGTATGTGTATTCCACGACCAAAGCATATATATTTATATATATTGCTACTTTATGGAAACCACCACAAAAGTTGCCTTTAACCAGTGACTGGTAAACACCATAATACTATGTTGTTTGACTTTCCAAGATCAAGTATTCTAATGGACAATTATTTTAATCACCGGAGTGAAGCAGTACACCTCAAAACCAGCCCAGAATGTGGTTGAGTTAAAATGCACTTTAACTTCCATTATTAATTTATGTAAAATAATTAATCTGCTGGATACTCACAACATAATCTCAATTATCTCACCCTTTCTGAGTACAGACATCTGGTGGTCAGTATGGGTACTGCATTACTACACATGGGACCTAAGCTGTGATTTTCGTCAGTTACAATCAGCTGTATGCTGTGAGTGGATGCTACCAAATCCAGGACGCTATTTTCAATTCAATCTCATTTTGATTTTTCTTTTAGATTGTAAAGACTAAAATGAGTCTTAAAACATGTAAAAAATAAATTGTATTATATCTCCTTTCTTTTCATGGCTATATGGTATGAAAACTTTGTTTTATGTTATGTAGTATGTTTATATACCTATTATACTTATTAAAGCTAATCTATTCTGGTTTCTTTTCATCTAGCGAGGTTTTGGACATTTGACAGGACTAGAAATAATCTTTCTAATGCTGTGTTTAGTTACAAAACACCTTTAACATATCTACTCTATAGCGATATTTCAATGTTTTCAGCATACGTTTTCAGGTACTATGTAAACGTATACAATGCCATTTAAAAGTTTTGAGTCATTGGAAAAGCTGTGCTAATTTCATTGTGAAAGGGTTTTCTAATGGTCAGTTAGCCTTTTAAATTCAAACTTGGATTAGCCGACACAATGTGCCATTGGAACACAGGAGTGATGAGAGTGATAAAGGACCTCTGCACACCTATGAAGATATTCCATTAAAAATCAGCTGTTTCCAGCTACAATAGTCATTTACATCATTAACAACGTCTACACTGTATTTCTGATCAATGTTATTTAATGGACAAAATTTGCTTTGCTTTCAAGAACAAGGACATTTCTAAGTGACCTTAAACTTTTGAACGGTTATGGCAGAGGACACCATTAAATAATGCCGCCATCTTGGTGGCTATTCTCTCCAGGCTATGTCCGATCCTCTACTTGAATGAGAGGACATCACCGAAAGTGCCACCATTTTGTCCTAAGGTGAACTTCTGACAAATAGCTGTGCTTCTTGTGACGTTCCGCAGGAGAGAGGACGTCACTAGAAGAGCCGCTATTTTGGCAGAAGTTTGTGCCAGGTTATGCCTGTGGAGATGCGGACAAAGATAGAAGAGAGAGAAGAAAACACATGAAAAAGAGAAGATGAATAACAAGAAGATAAGCAAGTGGAGGCTCAAGCATAGAAGCAGATAGTAGAGAAACATTTAGAGAGAGAGAGTGAATGAAAGTGTTAGAGAGTAAGAGTGAATGAGAGTGAATGTGGGCACTGGCAACGAATTTCGTTCCTGAATTAAAAAGTCCCCCCCACGATTTTCGTCTGAACCAAATGGGCAGGGAACATAATTCATTGCCCGAAAATGAATGGAAAAGTTTGTCCGGATCATTTTGGGCCACTTGCACGTGTCTACAAGTCAATATACAGTATGTGTAGGAATCACGTTAAATACAATCTACTAAAAGCATAAAATGTACATTATATAGTTAATCAACGCATTATTTTGTTCTACAGAAATACTGTATAATGTAAAACACAGCTTGTCTTGCTCTGCACGTACTTGTTTTAGCCAACTAGGTAGAAACACATACATTGCTAGCTCTCTCAGACGCACTTGTCAAGGCGCCTTCAAAATCAACCTTTAATAAGACAGCTTGGTACATGATGGTGTGAAACAGCATCTCTGGTGTAAGTTATAACATCCACAGTGAACTGGTTAAGTATCGAGTGGCCAGCTGGAGGTTTCAGAGCCAAGGATTTGCTAACCCTTACAAATATAAATGTCAAGGTCCTTCCTAAGTAAGTTACAGAGCACTGCATGCAGCTATCACATGGAAAACTTACGCCAAGAGAAAACAAGACCTTTTTGTAAAGTTTGCATAGTGTCATGAAAAAATATATAGTTAGAAAGAGACTATAGCTGTGTTTTAAAAGCATTAAATCTTACTGGGTGAAAGCGGTTAATTTAGTGTCCATCAGACTAACTTTCTAAAGTAAGTCTTTTACACGCAGACTGATCAAAATTAGACTTGTGACCATGAAAATAATATAGCAGCTATGGTATCCCCCCCAGAAAAAAACCACCCCAGCTATTTTAATAGTATGGTGGCTTAACTGATGAATGGTTCTCTGGGTGAGTAATGGGAAGAAAGATTTAAAGGTGCACTCCAGCCATGGAATGCACTTTGTTGCATATTGTTGTATACTTGCTATTTTAGCTGTTTTTTAGTCATATCCTCTCATTTTACGCAGTTTCTTCCCTGTCCCCAGCTCAGCGGTGCACATATGCGCCATACCCAACACTGGTATACGGGTGCAAGTAATCCCAGCACCCTAACCCAATATAGTATTTCAGATAGAAAAAGGACACATTACACCACTTTAATCCAAATGATAACTTAATCCGGCATAAAAAAAGGTGATTTTTTTTTATCAAGCTATGGATTTAAATGCTTCCCAGTTTTTCATTCCAGTTTACAGCTGCCTCCATTTTTAAAGTGGGGATCATTTCAGAAAAATTCACTAGGAGTGAATTATTTGATAATATTTGTATATGAAGCGCCCTGTAAAAAATGTCTCATTTGATATCATGACGCTTGCACCATTTCAGAAAACGTTGTGTTCTATGCATTGTCAGTGGGCAGTAAAAGGCCGTTTCTACTTGATTTTGTGTTTGTTGATGAAAGGCTAATAATTGTTGTGGGTCATGGCAGGACATTCACATTTTCCTAATTAATGTCCTTGTTTGCCTTTTGTTTTATGTCTGTATTGTCTCGTATGCTTCCTATCAGCTAAAGTGTGATTATCTCCTGTGATTTTTTTTAATATTGACCTGTTAATAGCATGCTAGAATGCTTATAGATGTTAAAGCAATTTTTTAATATGGGTTCAGAATTATAATGTGGCCTAAACCATGGTTAAATCAATATTTACAAAGTGTGGGAGTGTTCTCAGTCTATTCTAGGAGACAAAGTCGCTAGCTCAAGGCTGAATGCAGACTTCCGCCAGA